>KZ651795.1:352002-367075 GCA_001010745.2 Gerris buenoi
AAAAAAAAAAAAAATCATAGGGGAGTAACGATTCTAAAGAAGTACCTATTTTGTTGAAAGGAAGTCCGGCTATATTTTATGATATATATATTTTTTTTTATACCGACAATTTTGTCCAATATTAGAAATTCGAAAAATGAGAGACAAAAAAAAAATTTAAAGAATAAAATCTTTACTTTCGTAATGAGAGTAAAGAAAAAAAGGGTTAAATTTGAGGCTGTATAAAGAAAAAAGGGCTGAAGCACAAGAAGAAAGATCGTTAAATTGTGAAGAACTCGGAGCGCACAGAGAAGGGTTCTAAACAGCCCCTAGTTCCCACAGTAAAGTTACGTTTAATACCGTATTCTCCTGCCAAGGTTTTCTGCAACCCACTCTTCCTTGTATATCCTGCTAGAGAAAAAATGAGCTGCCTCCTTAAGCCGGGGGAAAAAATTGCCACTATTCACCGCGAGCACTCAGAGCAAGAAAGAAAATCACTTCCCTTACCCCATGCTGCTATAAGGCTCTTCAATTTTTACCCCGAAAAAAAGTAATGCATTTTTGTGAGGAAAAAAAACCGTGAATGAGATTTTTGAAAAACTAAGAAAAAAAGTGTTAAAAATAAAAAAAAAGACTGGTTATGGTGTGGCACATAGCTTCCTCGCATCCTAAAACGTGCTTTATTAATATTATGCTTTTACAAGCCATTTTTTGTCTATTTTGTTTAATTGTTTCCCCCGATTTCTTAATGTCAAAATTGTTTTGATTTTTTGCTTATATAATACAATTTTGCAAAAAATTTTAAGAGTGCAAACGCAGACGGTTAAAATTAATCTGGGTCTACCTGCGGGCTATATTCGACGAACCATCAAAATTTCATGAAAATTATATAAATACTTAGATATATACGTGTAAATATATTTAAGATTGTGCGCATGTGGAAGAGAAACAATTGGGCGCAGAAGGTTGAAACATATATGGCACCAACAATGGGCTAATTATGATCTACCATAGAATTTCAATAAAATGAGATGAGTATAGTTTTTAAGATATGTTGATTCACAAAAATTGAGTGACAGACCGACAGACAGACACTGAGCCAAAAATGTTCCCTGATGTCTGAAACGGATTTCTGTCTTGGAATTTTTTAAAAATCGGAGACCTAAAATTGTTTTGTTCTTCAGAACTTATCACATATAGCTTCGTTATGTTAAGCTCGGAAGCAAAACATTTTGAAAGTAATACACAATTTTCTAGGCGAACAATTTTCTAGGTAAAAGCCTACAGCGAGGGTAGTAAAAAACACACGAGCAAAGCAAAATGTAGTTTTCGCACGAGTTCCGTACCATACATTATCTACGATTGTTGGATTTTAATAATTAATACAGAAAAAAACAGTTGACGAAAGCTGATGCTTTGTTAGTAAATCAGTTTGAATTTACGTGGAGAGACAATTTATGTTATTCTTCTATGATGACTCTCCATAGACGTTCCTATATCTGACATATTAAGTTAATTGAGTTTAAAAGCCAAAAACTTTGAAAAAAAAATATCATAAAAAATGTAGGTATGTTAAATTCGATATGAAAAAGCAAAAACAAATAAGTATAAAGTTTCCTGATGTCCAAAAGCTTCTATAAATAATTTTATTTGTTTATAAAAAAGAATGACGATCCAAAATGACAGTCCCAAAGGAATTGAGTTCTCCCAAAAACTTTCTATATTTATCCCCTTTATTTTCACATGGTGTTTTCAGGGCAAAAAAAAAAAATCGGAAATAGAGGAATATAAAAAAAGGGTACAAAATTCCGTACAACATAAAAAAGAAAAACAAGACGGAATCGAATCATTTCCAGTTCTTATATACGTTGATCTTAAAACAACAAAAAAAAACTTCGATGTCTTTTTTCGACGAAAAAAAAAGAGGATCTTGAGAGTTTATGATTTCCGGGTTTTGATGAGGGAATCGTTTACGAGTTGTCCCCGAAAAATTTCGTCGGAAAAAGAGAAGGAAAAACAAGAGACAGTAGGATAGAAGTGATGAAGTAGGCTTAAAGATATTGAGGAGCAAAAAAAAGGCCAAAAAAAGAGGCGGGATATTGGAGCTTCACACCCTACTAGAATCCTTTGAGCTAAAAGCCGTCCAATTGCACAAACACACAACACCCAAATATCGTAAAGAGTGTTAGAGTGAGTGAGAGGTTAAAGCAGAACGTCTATATTCTTGGAAAAGCTTTAAGAAAATGCGTTCGAAAAAGGAAACACGAGTGTTTTACTTTTTTTTGTATCTTTAAGTATCTTTTCGTGACGATAGTTATCTTTAAGAAAACTAAAGAAAAGTGTTCCCTTAGGAGAAAAACTCAGTCGAAGCATTGAGACAATTTTTAGTCATTGCTAAAAGATCTCAAGGTACGTTTTCAATTCCAATTTGGAGTTAACACGATATCATATTTAACTTTTTATGATGTCACGTCTTTTCGCGGTTTGAAAAATAAAAATTACATAGAAGTATCAAATTAGGACTGATTATAACATCGGATATCAATAAGTCTTCAATTAGAATTCATTTAATTCGGAGTTAACACGAACAAAAAATAAAACTTTTACTGTCACGTTTTCTAGACAACCTGTTTAAGAAGAATAAAACTTACATGGAAGTATCAAATTAGGACTGATTATAGCATCAGATAACAGTAAGGCTCCATTTAGAATACTACTGTTAAAAGGTAATATAGTTTTAAGCATTTACTTGATTTTATCTACGATTGATACGAAATATAAACATTGTATCTCTGTTTAGATGCGTGGAAAGTGGTTCTTTACGTACTTGTATTCATTGCGCATGCGCGTCTCATAAATGTAAAGAATTCCTCTTCTTTACCGCCCTAGGGTGGTAAAGAAAAAGAGAATTCTTCAACTTTACGCACGATTAGCGAGTTAACAAAACTAATTTGATGTTTTTTTTTAATAAAAGTAACTGTTTATAACGAGTTTTTTNTAAAACTCATGAAGACTCACTTACAGATAGCTTACTTACTAGGAACTGACAACTACATTAGCTTTTACCACGAAATGAAAAAAGACATTGACAGACAAATGGAAACTAAATACGACAAACTTAAAAACAAACTGAACAAACTTATCGACACCGCAACTAGACTAGACCGACCAACCAACCTTTACCCACGGACAGTAAACCTTACCAACACGAAATTCACAGATTACGAACTAAAATTACTAGACAAAGGACTTAAACACAACTTGAACAACACCAACATTAAGAAAGACATTGAACGGCTAACAGTAGATGCAGAATTCACGATTAACAAACTGCCACAAGATCAACAGACGCACGCTAGACACACCGCCGTAGACATCTTACATAAAATACAGACTAACTTAGACAAATCAAACCGACAAAACTCAGATCACAAGACATTAAAACAGATTAGACAAAAGATACACGACAATGACCTCACTATCACAAAAGCAGACAAAGGCAACGCAACAGTTATTTTAAAGACAACAGACTACGTACAAAAGACAGTCGATTTTATCAACGCGAACGGCTACAAACAATTACAGAAAGACCCGACTAACAAATACCAGACCGACATACGTAACGCCATAACTCGCTCACCTTTAATAATTCAACCAAAATTTAAATACCGATTCCTTAACTCCAACCCTTCCACTCCTTCATTAAAATCATTGCCAAAAATTCATAAACCCGACATTCCTATCAGACCAATAGTTAACTACAGACCAGCACCAGCATACAAACTTTCAGCTACAATCATTAAAGACTTTGCAGGACTTGACGACAAACACGCATTCAAAAACAGCCACGAACTTACGACCTTAACGAACAACTTGACTCTGAACGCTCACGGCCGACTAATATCACTCGACGTGACTAACCTCTACACATCTATCCCCGTTAATGAGACCATAAACTTACTCGAAGACAGAAAAAAAACAGTGATCTTCAGATCAAGCAAGTGTCGGCGGTAAGTACCTCTTCATTTAATTACATACAGGAAGTTTATTATTTTTTTTCTGTATTTATTATTGAAATCTAACAATGGCAAATAAAGTACGGTACGCAACTCGTGCGAAAACGCTCGTGTGGTTTTACTACCCTCGCTGTCGCTAGGGTGCAAATTCCACACTCGCATGCAAAATGCTACTTTCCGGACTCGACGCGTAATGTACTATTAGTTAAGTCCACTATACCAAATTACTTATATACAACACCATATTATTAAAAACCTCGTGGTCATAAGACACAGAATTCTGGGGCTGCATCAAGCGTTCTAATTCCTACCGCATACAATCCCTTCAGTCAAAAATCCTTAGAAAAATTGCTAAAGCTCCCTTCTATGTGACTAACCATATCCTCCATACTGATTTTCAAGTTCCTTTTGTTCGCGATTTCGCAGTTTCCCGATACAAAACCTTCCATAGTTCCTTCTCCACTCATCCTAATCCTTTAGTCTAAAATCTATCTTCCCACCATATCCCGGGCAATCCTCCACGAATCCATGAAATGACTGAAACGTTCGAAGTAACGCCACATTTGAACTATGAGTAAGGGATTTCCCTCTAGCCTGGGGGTCAAGGGGAGTATAGGGTGCATGATTTGTAAGACTAAAACATTATTTAAGATTAACATCCACGATATATCTTATGACGAGGGATAACATGCATTAATTATTAAGTTAAAAAAAAAATACGTGTGGTGTCGCGGGACACCCAGTAGGAACGAAGTTCCTTACATTTTTCATTAAATAAATTATAAAATCACATAAAATGCTAAAGATGTATAAACTGTTACTACGATTTATTTTCGATATTTATAAAACCAAGTGACATTTAATTTGACATATAACGACAATAAACAAAAAAAAGTAACAGGGTTCCATAACAACATTTTTCCCGTCTTTTTGAAGCTTACGTTTACGCGAGCGTTGCGCGTGAACGCTTGGACGGATAACGTTTTCCAACGTACTCAGCCTGGGCATTGGTAAAATGAACATGTGTACCAAATTTCAACTAACTCGGTGATCTTTTACTCAAGTTATCGTCATCGGTAGATATTTCGTGACGGATTTCGCGTGACGGTGATTTCATGACGGTTATTTTGTGACGGTGATTTTGGTCGTTTTTTTTCGGATTCACTCCCAGGTTCCGAACGTGCCATAAGGAACTTCGTTCCAAAACTCATATATTTATAATTATTAGCTCCTTTTTAGTTAATTTTATAATTTGAAAAGGGGGGAACAACAACTATTTTAAAATATAATGCCGGAAAATATGATGTTTCAGAAAAGCCATTAAATAATATAACAATGAGAGAGACAAAAAAAAAAGACTCAAATATTAAAATACTTTCCAAGCTAGACTATTTATAAAAAAAATAAAAATAAAAAAATCAATAAGTAATGAGTCAGTTCAGTTCCAACACAAATAATATTAAAATAACAATTTTTTTTAAAACAAACCATTATAATATTTCGTATTGGGAACATATGTAACACTTAAACACTGTAATTTTCTCAAATGTTTACATTTTTAAACGTTGAGTGTTTACAATATACAGATATTGAAAAAAAAAACCCTAGATATTAAAGTTACAAACCTCAACAAAAATATTAAAAAATATGTCAGAACGATACAAGCATATGAGAATAGAGACCAGTACTAAGAAATATAAAGCAGAATATTTTCCACAAATTCTAAATTTAATGTGTAACATAAACATTGCCTGATTTTTTAGTGTTTTATATTCTTCATATTATTAAATACATAAGCTACTTATAATAGAGAATAGACTAAATATTATAAACATTTTAAAAAATAGAATACAGGCTGCTCCATTTCAAGAGGATCAAACGGCCATAACTTTTGAACTAGAAAAAAATTAAGATAAATGTTACAAGTATAAATTGTAGTACTTAAGGCGTAGAAACAAAAATAAAATTGATTCCGCCCATCAAATGGTCAATGTGGCCCTTTGAAGAACGTGGTTTCCTCTTGACCCTCAATTTTTTTAATTAATCTGAAAAATTAACTAAACAAATTAAAAAAAAATCATGTTAATTACATTTTTGTATATCTTTCATAGTTTAAGCAAGAATAGCCTTCAAAGTTGGCTACTTCAGTATTCTGTTTTTTACAAGATAAAGTAATGTATCATTTTTTTATTTTTTTTTTTTTTTANATTTGAAAAGGGGGGAACAACAACTATTTTAAAATATAATGCCGGAAAATATGATGTTTCAGAAAAGCCATTAAATAATATAACAATGAGAGAGACAAAAAAAAAAGACTCAAATATTAAAATACTTTCCAAGCTAGACTATTTATAAAAAAAATAAAAATAAAAAAATCAATAAGTAATGAGTCAGTTCAGTTCCAACACAAATAATATTAAAATAACAATTTTTTTTAAAACAAACCATTATAATATTTCGTATTGGGAACATATGTAACACTTAAACACTGTAATTTTCTCAAATGTTTACATTTTTAAACGTTGAGTGTTTACAATATACAGATATTGAAAAAAAAAACCCTAGATATTAAAGTTACAAACCTCAACAAAAATATTAAAAAATATGTCAGAACGATACAAGCATATGAGAATAGAGACCAGTACTAAGAAATATAAAGCAGAATATTTTCCACAAATTCTAAATTTAATGTGTAACATAAACATTGCCTGATTTTTTAGTGTTTTATATTCTTCATATTATTAAATACATAAGCTACTTATAATAGAGAATAGACTAAATATTATAAACATTTTAAAAAATAGAATACAGGCTGCTCCATTTCAAGAGGATCAAACGGCCATAACTTTTGAACTAGAAAAAAATTAAGATAAATGTTACAAGTATAAATTGTAGTACTTATGGTGTAGAAACAAAAATAAAATTGATTTCGCCCATCAAATGGTCAATGTGGCCCTTTGAAGAACGTGGTTTCCTCTTGACCCTCAATTTTTTTAATTATTCTGAAAAATTCACTAAAAAATTTTTAAAAAATCGTGTTAATTACATTTTTGTATATCTTTCATAGTTTAAGCAGGAATAGCCTTTAAAGTTGACCACTGTATTATGCTGTTTTTTACAAGAAAAATTAATGCCACATAAAGTTGTTTTATTATTTTTTTTATTTTTTTAACTTGACAACGGGCAAATTAAAAAAACAAAAAAAATTGCACTGATCTATTTTATTATTTCTGACTTATTCTCTTTTACGATTTATTTGAATAGTTTAAAACCCTGTCTCAAAGTGTTTACAGAAAATATGTTTAATTGTCTACTTTTATCTGTCAATTTTTATAAATTTAAACAATAATAATAATTTTTGCTAGTTTGATTTAATTTTGGATAAATAGGTTAAAAGAAAGTGAAATTCGATTTCCTAGGTTTCACAATGTTTTTTATTGGTAATAATGACAAGATCCGGAAATTTTCATCGGTATATCGTAAGGTATTAGCATGAATTATTTCAAAATTTTAGGACAAGCCGTTAGAGGGTGGTTTACATTTTTTTTATACATATAAGATATTAGTAATAGGTTTCATTTTATAACAACTAGAAATTTTGAAAACCATTATTTTTTTTAGCTTTTCACAGTTTGTGCAAATTGCGCATGCCAATTTTAAATTTTTAACTTTTGTATATTTTCCTTATGTGCGGGTCAAAAATGCATTTGAAACTGCAACTCCCTAGCCAGAACGAATAAATGATATACAGGAGATATCTACCAAAGTGCAACGGACAGACAGACAATTCACCCTCGAGATAAGGGTTTTGAGGATGACCTCAGAAACCTTAGAATCAAGACCAATATGCGATAAAGAATAATAACTCGAGAAAAAAAGGATGAAAAAAAAGGAAAAAAACCCCAAACTCTAACATTGAGAAAACAATAAATTTTGGATCTAGCAGAAATAAAGGAATAAGAAAATTCAGGACACGCACCCCGCAATATTTTTTTTTTAATTTGTATTTTTCCTTTATCTGGTGGTAGCTAAACGGCACTCTTTAGACAGACTAATTCTAAAGCATTTTAATTTACTTCGTAACTGATCTAATTAATAATTAAAATTCAAATGATATTTTAAGATATAATATACAATCACATTCGTACATTTTATTTCACTATATTGTCGAGTAAGCTTGATAATGAAGACAAAGTTTTACATAAAAGCAACAGCTCCAATTATTATGAAAGGCATTATTTTGCAAAACATGACAATGCGAGAGAATCATGACTTTTATCCTTGACAATGACAACTAGAAAAGCTCGGTGGAAAAACTTATACGTCATCGTCCTTTGTTCTCTTTTCTAACCTAACTCCGCTTGATTGCCATTTTGTTTTATTTTAAATTATGCGCGTTATAACATTTCTATATGGAATGACAAATTAAACGGAATACAGATGAAATAGAAAGGATTCATTTGTTTACATAATAATAAAACAGCTCCTAGAAGATCAATTTCATTGCACAATAACTAAGTATGTGCAGTAATGTTAAAGTCTTCATTTAGAGTTTTGAATTTAGTTGGTCTTCATTTAGTTTTGAGTAGTTTTGAATTCAGTTGGTATTTAATTAGTTTTGAGTAGTTTTTGACAATAGTTAGTCTTTAAAAAGTTTTTACATTAGTTAGTGTTTAATTAGTTTTGAGTAGTTTTAACAATAGTTAGTCATTAAATAGTTTTGAGTAGTTTTGACTATAGTTGGTATTTAATTAGTTTTGATTGAAAAACCCTTTGGAAGAAATCTTATAGTCAAACCTGTAAGCAGTTTAATATTTTGCCACAAAGGGCACTGTGTTCGTAGCTGTCGTTCCCCATACAGATTGGTACCGATGCTTACCTTATCCTATTACAGTCTGTGCCAAACGAGAGATAATGCTTTGACAAATCGAGTCACATACAGATTGGCCAACCTCTGAGGGAAAAAATTAGGCCACTACATTTACCTTCCTCTATGGTTATCCACCAGAGGGCAAATCTAGAGCTCTCATTTGCACCCCACCCCTTTAGCTAGTTTTACCCACGCTGTCAACGCACTAACTCTCGTTTGGGATAGACTGTATTTGTTTTACTTCGTTTTGAACAGGGGTTTTGCAATTTACATACTTTAAAATGGTGCCATTTACCCCCGCAAATATTAATTGTAAATACCGTGATTTATTCTAAATCTGCAAATTTTCACTTGCATGTGCTTGCGCATTCACAAATTTTATTAAGCCATGGTTAACCCTAATGATTTACTAATGAGATGTATAAAATATTCACAGTATAAATTTTGATGTGAGAAAGTTATGAGAAAATATTTAAAGTTTATTCAAATATTATCATATGACGTAAGTCCTTTTAAAATTTGGGAAAAACAGATTCTTTAAGTCCATGAAAAACACGTGGATTTCAAGTTGACAGGTGTTTTGACATCGTATTGCCCTTCGAGATTTTTGTGCCGTGTTATTTGCCTGTCATATGCAGATTTGGATGGTTATCGATCGGATTGAAATTTTGAGGAGAGAATACGTTGTATTTTGAAGGAGGTTCTTGTGTAGAAATGGCTTTCAAACCTGACTGGGAAATGGGGGTTAGAGGTGGTTAGAGGGAGGTAATAGTAGGTTATTCTGGAAAGCTCGAATCTGACGGAATAGACCTTGAAACAACAGTCTGAAATAAAGTTCGACATTTCAATACAGAGAGACTTCGGACTGTAATGCATTCATCCCCCCCTCTTTCTCTTATTTTCCGACCTACGCGTCTAATTTTGTCTCCAAGGTTTTCTTCCTTATTATCAAGTCTAAAGGAAATGCGGAAAAACAAAAGACAGATTAGTCTTCTCTTTCAAACTAATGTTGTTTTTGCATTCAGAAGGAGTTTATTGTCCGTTTGTGTAGATTAAATATTCTCAACATGTCGGTGTTTTGTATTCAAAACCAAGTTTAGTTTGCATTGTAATTCTGTTTTACTTGAAATAATTTCCGAGTTTTAGACATTTTTTCTTTAGCTTTTCACTTTGTTATATACGCATTATGATGACGAAACTATTGTGCATTTCTCATTTATTTATTTTGTTTTTGAAGATAATTAAATAAATAGTCTTAATTAGTGATGCACATGGATTCCACGCGTCCTATTATTGGATGTATGATTGCAATGGGATTAAAAGTATAAATATGGACTTTTTCAAAATATCGTTTCAAATTCAAAGTGGGGGAATAATTATTTTATCTTCAGTAGGAAGAAAAAGTTATGATTTTGGATTAGTTTAGATTTAGAGGGACTAAAGTAAGTCTTTTCTTCCCTGAACTCAAAACTGGGGAGAAAAAGTAAAACTAGGGACAAAAAGAATGATTGCCAACTTAATTATTTTGTAAATAGTAGAGAATGACTGGCTAATGTATAAAGTTGTTGAAATGAGATTGGCGACACTGTTTTTTCGATCTTTTGTATAAAGGTGCGTTTACACCTGACACTCTCTGGCAATAAATATCAAGTGTGAGACAGAAATCGCTACGAGTGTTCACATCTGAGAGAAATTGTTTGAGATTTATGTCGGAGATATATGTCTGACACTTCTCGCAATGCTTAAATTTGCAATAAATGAAGGTCAACTTCCGCGATATCTCTCTTTCAAATAATCGGTGTTTACATCTGTTGGTATAGAAGTGTCGACACTTATAGCTGAGAGTAGAAACATAAATCTCAGATATAAATTTTTCGGTGTTTACACGACTGACATTTCTGTCTGACATAAATATCATGCCAATAAATGTCAGGTGTAAACGCACCTTAACCTGCATCTAAATAACCTTCTATTTGAGTTGAATTCCAATTTTTTAATATGTTTCTATTATTGAATCTCTTATATCTAATATTAAAAGTGCTAAAAATTATTGTTATTTGTTAAAATAATAAATAAAAACCAAGCAATGGATGAAAATGTGTATTTTCTCTCTACTGGAGATAACATATTGTATGTACCTCGGGAGTAAAGTGTCATTATGTCCCTCGCAATGATTATCTCCCACGGCTGCGCCTCGAGAATTAAAAAGTCTAATTCCCTCGGGTTCGCCTCGGGATTTAGGGACCATGGTTCATGGTTCCATCGTCTTCGCCTGAAGAACGAAGAACCAACTTTTTAGCTCAGACAATAATGTCTTACTTTACTCCCTAAGTGCATAAATAACTAAAATTTAATAGAAATTGTGTGCAGACAGTTAAATTTGATATAGGAAAATTTATGGGCTACCTTTGACAAACCGTTTAAATTTCTTAAAAAGATAAATAGGTGATCCATGATATCACCTTCTCTTATTGATTGCGCTAATCAGGATGAAGCATAGTGAAATAACTAATTGCTACTTCATAAAACGAAACTAAATTAAATATGGGAACCCAGTGTCTAGGTTTCCTTATTTTACGTCGATGAACGTAATAGAAACCAGAGCTCCAATCTATTCAACTTCCGTGTTGATTCTAAATATTCTTGGTGCATCATGTCGCGTATTAGTCTAGCATCAGTGTAACGTGTAACATGTCTCATAACTAACGCGNTTTTTTTTTTTTTTTTAAAGACAAGAAGTCAAATTAAATTCGAATTTTTATAAAGAAACAAGTTTATGTAATTGAAGTAAAAGCTTACTTATTTTTTTTTTGTTTCTTTCCGGTGTGAAGGAAAAAATAAAATAATAACTGATGTGGATTATTACAAAATAAATCGTGTTGAAATTACACCTGATTTTTTTATCAGATTAAAACTCCAAAGAGCCGCAACGCGTATAAAATATATTGAAGGTTAAAACAGAAAATAAAATTACGTGAGTTGTGAAGTACTAAAATGAGCTTTTAAAATAAGTGAACTTATGGTATTAAAAGAAGTTGTAGAACTAAGTGAATTCGTGGAATTAAGAGAACTTGGTAGAACTAAGAGAACTTGTAGAACTAAGTGAACTTGTAGAACTAAGTGAACTTGCAGAACTAAGTGAACTTGCAGAACTAAGTGAACTTGTAGAACTACGTGAATTCGCAGAATTTAAAGAACTTGGTAGAACAAAGAGAACTTGTAGAACTAACAGAACTTGTAGAAGTTTGACAACTTGCAGAACTAAATGAACTTGTAGACCTAATTAAAATAAGTTATCTACTTGTTTCGACTAAAATTGTATGAAAGTAAATCATGAAATTAATAGAACACATAGTTAAATTGGTATGTATGTTCTCTCTCTGACAGTGTTTGCCTATGAACATATATATCGCACCAATGTTCTAATTATGGAAAAATTCAACGTTGTAGAATAATAGGGCGACGATTAGTGTGGCACATAGCTTCCTCGTGTTCTATTTCGTATACTTAATGATGTTATGCTTTTTCAACCTATTTTGGAAACAAGTATTTCATTTTCCCACCGTTTTTTAAAACTGTCAAAATGGTTTTGATTTTTTTTTAGCGAATTAATGTATTAAGAGGGCGATTCTGTAACTTTTTTGATATATATCCACAGTGACGTTATATATCAAGGTGTTGTTTTATAATGTAGTGAATCTGTAAAGTGATGCCAGCGCTGTATGTGGCCGTATACTCAACTATGGATTGACAGCGATCTTTTTATTGGCCATTTTATAGTAATTTCAGTAAATTTGATTCAATGTTTGATGGATTTTAAAGGTGTATAAAAATAAAAATTAAAACTAGTTGATTTTCATTTCTTTTATTTTTAAAATCGTTTAATAAAATGATATCATTTAATAAGATAAGATCTTTTAATAA
Organism: Gerris buenoi; assembly: GCA_001010745.2. Lineage (NCBI taxonomy): Eukaryota > Metazoa > Arthropoda > Insecta > Hemiptera > Gerridae > Gerris > Gerris buenoi. Next base: position 364,792 of record KZ651795.1, read on the forward strand.
AATAAAATAATTTAAAATTAATTTCTATAAAACTTACAATTTTAAAGGAGGTGTTTAATTTTAAAAACTTTTGTCGAAGAAAATAGTTAAAAGTGTTAAATTGTTAAAATGTGTGTGTTAAAATAGTAAAAGTGAATGAAAACATCAATAATGGCGTCACTTTGTTTTGGTTTTTAGCATTTGATATATAACAACATAACCTGACGAATTATATCAACAACAATTTCGAGTTGCTATTTATCAAACCTTATATATCAATTTCTCCTTATATAACAACAGACAAAAGTTACAGATTCACTTGACAGGTTGCGCGCGCATCTTCATATCAACTTTTTGATATATAAAAACATGAAAAGGGAGGTTTCAAAGTTACAGAATCGCCCTCCAAATTAGAAAAATTCAAAGAGCGCATTTTAAGCATACTTTAAATTAATCTGGGGCTATCTGCGGGCTACTTCTGACAAAACATCGAAATTTCATAATAATCATTAGATTATAAAATATAGGTGTAAATAAATGTACGTTTGTGCGCAGAAACGAATGAGCGTATGTTTATACAGGACCAATAACTATTAGGGAAAATTAAGACCTACCAACCAAATTTTCTGTAAAATCGGACGAGATAGCTTTTGAGATTGTTGGTTCGAAAAAATTGAGCGACAGATAAACACAGTAGATGATGCGTTAAAAATGTTTCCTGATGTCTGAAACGGATTACTGTCTTGGAATTTTTGAAGTCAGAGACATAAAATATTTTTGCTATTCACAACGATCACATATCTTCCGTTATCTTCGGTAAGTTCGGAAGCAAAATTAATAAACCTCATTAATAAAACAAACGCAGGTAATATAGTGCAATAAATTTTCTTTTTACTATAATCCATTTTTTTTTTTTTTTTTTGTAAATTTTTCAAGATTAAAAAAAAAATGCTATCTGATTGACCTTCATGAAAATGAGTGAATAGTGTGAGACAATATGAAAATCCATCGCTTTAATGACTAAAGTCAGGCAACAGCGAGGTTCAGGGTCGCAATCTGATTTAAAATCACTTCAGACACGCTTTTCAGACAAACTCATAATTTTAATATGCAATATTGATAATTTTGCTGAATTTGATGAATATTATATCACCTTTAAGGACTAAGTGATCACAAAACAAAAATTAAATAGAGTAGTTTATATTTTATTAAGATTGTCTCACTAAAGGCCCAATTTTATGTCTCACATTCGAATATTTTAAGAACACAACCGTTAAGAGTCCAAATACCCAGAGAAAAACAGAAAAATAAAATATTTAACTTTATTACTACTAAGTATTTGTTTGCCTGTAATAGTGAAGCAATTCTATTATTATTATATTTTTTCCTTTCTACTTCAGCCTTAAGAAAAACGGAATATTCTCAGGCTCTCAATGAATATACAATTTATGGGGCTGTCATTTCTTTTAATTGAATTTTATCATACAATTATAAACAATTATATTATTGCCGTATGTCCTTGATGAAGTTTATGATTTATGATATCTTAACTTCATCTAGACACAATAGCTCTATAGTAATATTATGAGTCCTAAGACAGCATAGTGACATTATGTGGCTTGTTCAAAGATGTAGAAATTTTATAATTTGTTCAGTCTACACAATATTTTTTTTTTAAATAACTTATAAAAATTTACACACTGAATTTCTTACAAAACTACCTCAAAAAAACTAATTCTGCAAGTGGTTTGACGCATATAATTTCTTACCAAATTGTACTTGCGCTGACAATTGTAATTAATATAGAACGATTTGTGGTCTACTTTAGACAAAATATCTAAATTTCTTAAAAAATCAGGGCTAAACTCGGCAATATCATAATCATATTCTAACCATAACCTTCCCTTATTTTTCTTATAGAGTGAAGGCCGATTTACACGCATTAAGTTGTTAAGTGGTTAACTAAATTTTTAGCGACTTAATGCATGCAAAACAATGGATTTAGTAATAAGTTGCAAGATTAAAGATTATAAGTTAAAATTTAGCGAGCAACTAAACAAGAAGAATAGACATTTTTCTGTTTAGTAGGTGGGCGTGGCTAATCTCTGGACCAGGGCCGTAACTACCACCGGGGCAACCGGGGCAGTGCCCCGGGGCCCCCGACAATGGGGGCCCCCGATCCTACCGCCCTATTTGAATTTCAATGGGCAAAATGAAATAATGTGAATTTTAAAAGCCGTTTATCAGAAAAGAATAAATATGGACTTTTATTAAACGTTTCTTTTGAAACTAGGGGCCCCCTAGA
>KZ651796.1:12199-34439 GCA_001010745.2 Gerris buenoi
ATGGAACTTGAACTGTATTTGATTTTTTACCGTGTGTTATAATTATGTTCAATTTTCTTTTTATCTTCTTTAAAAAATTGCAATTAAACTGCTTTCTTAAAAAGAAGATTTATCGGTAGCACAGTAAAATCTTTGAAACACATTTCAGAAGGGTAACGACGTGGCTTTTTTAAGATAATTTTTATTACCGCTTTCTGAACTGTGATTACTGATTTTAAAGTTGCATCGGTGGCGCTTCCCCAAGCGATAATACAATAATTTAAAATTGACTCAACTAATGCGTGGTATAATATTTTCAGAGTAGATTTATTGGCAAATTGTCGTATTTGAACAAAACTGTAAAACGTTTTTCTTATTCTTTTAACTAGCCAGTTGATGTGTAGTTTCCAGTTTAAGTTACAGTCTATAATTACTCCAAGGTATTTAATTGAGTCTACTCTTTCTATTACAGAAGTACAGAGGCAAGTGGAGTTTAGTGGTTGTGTACAGAATGGTTGGTGTAAGATTAATTTGGTGGTGTCAGGGGGAGGCTGTCCTCGAATGTCGTGTGAGAAAGTCATGTACTTGGTTTTAGTCAAGTTTAATGTTAGTAAGTTGTTGTCGAACCAGGATTGAATTTCAGTCATTCCTTTAGAAGCTTTCTGGAATACTTCCTTCCAGGTAGCTCCCCTGAAATAATAGTTACATATTCATTTGCTACTCATAAAGCCCTTTAAAACAATGTATGGCAAATTTGTAGGCTCAGTGACAACGATCTTCTTCTTTACTTGACTTTACTATTGGCCCCGATCTAAAAATTAAAATAGTCAAACGAAGCCGAGATGCTGTGCATCGTATTTAATATCGTATGAATCTCGACAGCTAAAACTGTTTTCCTTTCATCCCTACATTACATAATACATAATCCTTATTTAGTAAAAGTTATTGCAGGCTCTACTGCTTTTACCTACATTATCTTTATTTAATAAAATTATTGCATGCTTGCTAAGCTCGCCTACCGTAAACGCATCTGTCCATAATCTTTATTTAATAAAACTAATGCAGGCTCGTTACGCTCGCCTTTTTATACACCGTTTCTACATATTCTTGCAGGCTGTCAATCTTAATTAAATAAATTATTGCAGACTCGCTAAGCTCGCCTGTTTATGCAGCATTTATACTTGCCTCGCCTGTTTATACGGCAAGTGTAGATTATGTAGAAATGCTGTACAAACAGGCGAGCGTAGCGAGCCTGCATTATTATTATTAAATAAAGATTGTGGACACATGCTTGCACAATAGGCCAGCCTGCAAATCAAATTAAATCAAGGCAACTAAATCCCGAGGCGAAGCTAAGGGATTAATATCAATTAGCTCCCGAGGCGTAGCCGAGGGAGATAATTATAACAAGGGAATAATAATGCATTATTCTCAAGGTAAATTAGTTATTTATGTAACTAGGCTGCAAAATGGAATTTTACTGACGAGTGATAAGATTAGCCTCCGAGCAGAAGGCGAGGACAGGCTATGGTAATTAACTGTCGAGGCGAAGCCGAGGCAGGTAATTTACCTATTTGACTGCCGAGGCGAAGCCGAGGGAGGCAATAAATAAACGAGTCAGAAATGTTTCCTTGCTGCCTTGTTGCATACAATATTTTATCTACTTGCGGAAGGAAAATGAAACTGCTAAAATGTTATCTTTATTAATATAACATAGCTAATAGTTAATAACTATATGTCATATTAATAAAGATAATAAATGTATTAACTAAAATTAATGTTACAATAAGAAACTTGGGAATAATAACAATAAGTAAAAAGCAAACTGAATCTATAACAACAAAATACAAAACACGCGTTTATAACACACATCACTTCTGAATGAATAATGCACGCAATATAATATATTTATTTATATTTTTACTAACAAATTACTAAAAGAATTAAAAATATCTTCGATTGCTTAAAAGAAATGAAGTAACTAGGATAAATCAAGAAAAGTAGCTAGTCTAATCTAGAATGACTTTAATAATAATAGATGTTGGATGTTTACATGACGCGGCAGTGTGGCCAGTGACTCCGCTATTCTTTTAATTAAAGATCTACTCTTCATTGAACGTATTTAACATAATTACAAAATATAAACAAATTATTTTAAAATTAAAACGTTTATTTATTAAATACTGCTTATTAAACTATAATATAAAATGTTATAAGATAGAGATAATAGTATAAAATGTTATTGCCAACATTATAAAAGTAAAAATTTTACTGCCTAGGCTGTAAAATAAATTTGACTGCCTAAGCTGTAAAATTTTTCCTGACTTTTTTTTTTGACGCCTAGGCAGTAAAATTACATTTCTCTGCCCGAAATCGGTTCAATAATGCCTCATTTTACTGCCGCAAGTAGATAAAATAATTTTAAAGCTCTTTTCAAGGTTGAATAAGAATATGTTAGGTTTTCACAGAAACATTATCCTGGTATTAATATTGAGAACATAGTATGGCTGATATAAGACCACAATTCTATACGTTAGTTCTGTATGTACCGCATCACTAGTATACTAGAAGTATATTAGAAAAGCGCTAGGACACGTAGAAGTCTGTAATTTTCAGAGTCCGGGGGGGGGGGGCAGGCAAAACAAAATAATGGATTTAAGTCGGTGCAGAGTGGACCGGCACGGGGTCAAGTGACTTCCACACGTCACATACCCACTCCTTACTCTCACTCCTTACTCACACTCTCTCACTCCTTACTCACACTCTCTCACTCCTTACTCTCACTCTCTCACTCCTTACTCTCACTCTCTCACTCCTTACTCACACTCTCTCACTCCTTACTCTCACTCTCTCACTCCTTACTCTCACTCTCCCACTCCTTACTCTCACTCTCTCACTCATTTACTCTCCTCCCTCTGGCTTCTCTCACTCATTCTTATACTCACTCAAGTCAATATTCTCACTCCTTCTCTCTGATGATTGTTTTTCTTACTTACTTTTGCCAAAAAAAAAAAGTCCTTCTAAATGAACTTTTTCTGAATTAAAGGTGCTACCACTGACATATGAAATTACAGTTAGATAAATCTATTTTTCCTACAGTTGACCGATAAAGAAGTTGTTATCGCACTCAAAATAGTACGCAAAACAGCAGATTCCAGCATTTAATACTTTACCGCACTCTAGTGTTCCAACTTACGAACATAAAGAACTTATAAACAAAGATTAAATAATCCAAATTATAATAATAATAACAATTACAACTAATGATTACTTTTTAACTAACTACATGAGATAGGCACTATATATCAAGCATATTAATATTAAAATATAAAAAAGTAAAGATCTAAAAAAAGAATCACAGGTGATGAGTAAGTGTTAAGATAAAAAATAATAAAAGTGCTAGGTCAGGTCTGCTGAATTAGGCAAAAAAGGCAACACTGGCTACAAATTGAACAGCTGTTATAGTTTATATTGTAAAACCTTTTACATGTTAGTGAACACTCTTATTTTATATTGTACTAGCCGTTATGCCCGTGAAAACGGGCAGAATAAAATATGATCAAAAAATGTAAATAGATATTGTAGGTATAGGTAGGATACTACTGTTTAAATAGAAAGTTTTAGGCCGGAAGTTTCAATCTGGTTTGGTAGCTCATTGCTAGCGGTCTCGCTTCTTACGCTGGAGGTCACTGGTTCAATCCCAGCTTATGGCGCATCAATTTTTAACGTTATAAATCATTTAGAGGTGAGTCGTTGTCGGGACACTACTCGATTATATAAAAGATTTACAGATTAAAAACTAACTGTAGGAAAAAAGAATCACAAGTGATGAGTAAGTTTTAAGATGAAAAATAATAACAGTGCTTGGTCAGGTTTGCTGAATTTTACAAAAAAGGCAACACTGGCTACAAATAGAACAGCTGGTTTAGTTGATATTGTAAAACCTTTTACATGTTAATGAACACTCTTATTACTTTATATTTAATTTACAGATTAAAAACTAACTGTAGGAAAAATTTAATGTGCACTCGAGCTAGTGCCTTTGCTGCGCTCGAGAGAAACCTTTCCGCCCTTCGGCTCGTGCGTAAATATTTCTCTCGAGAGCAGCAAAGTGCCACTTTCAGCACTAGTTGCACAAATAACTATATTAGTGCATTACACCGTCTAGTACGGAAAGGCATTTTGCATGNAAAAAAAAAAAAAAAAAAAAAAAAAAAAAAAAAAAAAAAAAAAAAAAAAAAAAAAAAACTGTAGGAAAAATTGATTGTGCAACTCGAGCTTAAAGTGTCTTTGCTGCACTCCTGCCTTCGGCTCGTGCGTAAATATTTCTCTCGAGTGCAGCAAAGTGCCAATTTTCGCACTAGTTGCACAAATAACTATAATTTCCTACGTACTCTACTTTTACGTACTCGTACGTTTTTTGGAAAAGTCAAAAATTGGTGAAGTACGAGCTCTCTTTTCAATATTTTTGATGAAAGGGTGGGGAAACATTTTGATCCAAACAAGCGGTTTTTTCTATCAAAAGAAAAAAATAAATAAGAAAAACCTTATAACGAATAGGGTAACTAAAGACTACATTGTATTAGTATAACCTTTAATTGTTGTTGTTCAGCTCAACTATAACCTGACTATAACCTTCCGGCACAAAAATGTTTGTAGTATTTAGTTTCTAGTGTTAATACAAGACTAAAAAGATAATACGTCACGTCAGAGAGGTTAAGTAAAAGTGACAAAGGTTGCTGTGGCGTCATGCGCCCTCCACGATTTTTCGTCAGGTTATCTTTTATGGCTCATAAATGGTCATAAAATGGTTTACAAACATTTTGTAAACCATTGTTTACTAGTGTTCTGTAAGGATTTTATTGTTTTTTCCTCTTTTTATTCTATTAAAAGCATTTTTAACCTTATCATATATTAGTAACATCATTAATAAGCCAACAAATGTATACATTATAAATGATAAAACAAATAATTCTCACAAATAACTAACTTATAGATGTGCTCTTTTTACTCTATTAAAAGCTTTTTTAACTGTTTTTAACCTTATCATATATCAGTAACATCATTAATAAGCCAATAAATGTATGCATTATAGATTATATATGATAAAACAAATAATTGATTAAAAAATAATAATAAAATAATAGCACTGATAAAACCCAGTCGTATATCCAATGTTATGTGCCAGCTAACCTAACAACACACACTTTTTTACGTAAGTGACGTCACACTTCCCCGGCGTTTAGAGATAGAAAGGGGAAGGTTAAGTTTTCCATTTAAGTAAAATTTAAATAAAGATTTATAAAATTCACAACATATATTATACTATATGCCACAATAATTTTCAGTTTATTTTATTTATTTATTAATTTTTTTTTTTTTTTTTTTTTTTTCAGCGATTCATTCATTCACTCAAGTTGATATTTACTAAAATCTAAGGTTATTAGTTATTAGTAATTAGTCCCTACTTAATACCTAGGTCACCTACTAATAAATCTATGGAAACATCTCGAAATAGTTGTAAAACGGCATTCATTTTAAATCAAGATGAAGGCCAGATAGATTCTATCTAAGTTCAATCTATAAAGGGTAAAATAGAGCGAAGTAAAGAAGGGAGGGAGGAAGGTCCAGGGTGATCTGAAGCTAAGGCAGCCCTTAGGAAGGGCTTATCTAACAGGTAAGCACCTATTGATACAAGATATTTCCAATTTCAAGTCCAACACACCGGGGTGGGGTCTAGTCCCACACCAGGCTGAATATTCACTTTACTTGGAAAGATAACAAGTTCAAAATAACTTCTGCAATAGTGGGGACTAGTTATTAATAAAGAGGTTTTTAGGGTTCCTGTAGTGGAAATCGGTTATTAATAATTAAGAGGTTTATAGAGTTTCTAGGGGTTTTAGAGTTCCTGTAGTGGGAATCACTTATTAATAATTAAGAGGTTTATAGAGTTTCTAGGGGTTTTAGGGTTCCTGTAGTGGGAATCAGTTATTAATAATTAAGAGGTTTATAGAGTTTCTAGGGGTTTTAGGGTTCCTGTAGTGGGAATCAGTTATTAATAAAGAGGTTTTTAGGGTTCCTGTAGTGGGAATCGGTTATTAATAATTAAGATGTTTATAGAGTTTCTAGGGGTTATAGGGTTCCTGTAGTGGGAATCGGTTATTAATAATTAAGAGGTTTATAGAGTTTCTTGGGGTTTTAGGGTTCCAGTAGTGGGAACCAGTTATTAATAAAGAGGTTTTTAGGGGTTCGAGGTAATCCTGAATGCTCTAACAGTTGACGTTAAGAAATCAAAGGTTGTATATTTGTGGATTGGTGTTAAGTGGACTGTAATTGAATAGATAAACACTGGTTTGGATTTTAGAAATAACAGTTTAATGGATTGAATATTTTGGGTAGCGGTATGGTGTGGTAGAATTGGAAGATGGTGCTGTGTGCGAGGCTCGCGGGAAATAGACAGGGGGACGGGGGAGCATGGAGATAAGAAGAGTGGGGTTCATAGAGGCAGCAGAGTTGGAGGAAGCAAAAAGGAAGATATCAAGAGGAAGTAATGCGGGTTAGCATATATAAAATAGGAACGTAGAAAACTACACAATATTCTTTATACAAATCAAATTATAATTACTATTTAGAATGGGAGACAGGCAGAGAAAAATAGACTTCAGCACCTGGATTTGAACCACGGGACTTCTTTATTTCCAGTAAAGACGCTCTAGCCAACTAAGCTACACTGAAGAATAATTTACTCTGTCGAAAACGATACCGTGGTTCGAATCCCGGTGCTGGAGTCTATTTTTCTCTGTCTGTCTCCCGTTGTAAATAGTAATTATAATTTGATTTAAATTTAAATAAACTTTCCGTACTATGAACACTACCAAAAATTTAAACATTGAATTTTTTTATTTAATAATTATAATAATAATAATAAATACAAATACAGGCTTAAGTTAAACAAACAATTACGTGTTGTAGTCAAACTGCTGTGTCAGGAATTTCAAAATATTTGGCTTGTACGAGCCCCAACAGGTATGACATGAGTTAGACGGGGTCTGAGAAGAATTCATCGGGACTTTGTTAGGAGGGTTAACGAGCAGCCGAGATAAAGGGTAAAAGCGGGTAGGTGTCGGACGCGAAGGAGAGCCGTGTGCTCGCGTCACGTCGGGCCCGCCTGGGTGAGGTGTCGTGCTCGGAATTCTTAAACGGTATCGAGCCTTCTCTCACGCGCCTCGAGATTTCAAACTAACAGGGTGAAAAGGAAAACCAGTTCCTTTGACATCCGAATAAAAACAGTGTCGCTTCCCACGAGGAAATTTTATTTTCTTCGATGAATTAGTTCAAAGGACGCCCAAAGTGTGTGGGTGGGGGGGGGGAACGTTTTCATTCAGTAGAGTATTGTTACTTTATCTTCCAGCTCGGAGAATAGCACCCGTGCACCTCCCTGGGGCCTTCAACTCTAACAACCACTTTCCCTTCAAACCACTTCTTCCTCTCCGAACCACTTATTCCGCCTTAAACCACTTAAGCTCATCAGTACAAACAACTCTAAACTTCAACCCGTTTATCCGAAATGGACAAAACTCGACTGGATTTTCGAATAATCTAAACTCCATCTTATTTAGCAACACTCTGTAATTCCATCGTCCCATGAATTTGGAAATGCCAAGTCCAACAGGCCAAGCCATCGCTTTTTGGCAGACAGCGCGAGCACTGAAATAGTAGTCCATTAATGCTTGCGTCTGTATTTGTCCTGCGACGAACTGCACACAGTTCAAAATGCTCCTGGACAGTATTTTTGCCTTTGAAGAGCATAACTCGTTTTAAAGTACCTACGATACGACACGATGAACCATTGTGTCACACAATTCAACTCCACCAAATTCGGTGAGCTTGCAAACGAAAAAATACTTCCAAGTGGTGTGGCACATAGCTTCCTTGATAATACGCTTTTACAAACTATACTTATTTTATAATTTGTTTAATTTGTTCCCCGTTTTTTTTTTAATCTGTCAAAATTGTTTTTAATTATTACATGAATTAAGTACCTATCAGTTTAGCAAAAGTAAAAGAGTGTAGACGGTTTTAATTAATCTTGGGATATCCGCGGGTTACTTTCGATAAACTATAAATGTTTCATGCAAATCAGATGAGTACTTTTGAAGCTATAGATGTAAATAAATTTATGTTTGAGCTCATGTGGAAGAGAAACAAATGAGCGCAGAAGGTTGAAACTTATAAGGGACCAACAATGGGCTAGTTATGACCTACCACCCAAATTTCATTAAAATCGGACGTGTAGGTTTTATGATTTGTTGCTTCGCAAAAATTGAACGACAGACAGACCGACTTACAGACACGGAACAAAAAATTATCCCTGATGTCTAAAATGGATTTCTGACTAAGAATTTTTGAACTCAGAGAACTAAAATATTTTCGTTCTTCAGAACGATCACTTAGCTTCCGTTACCTTCGGTAAGCTCGGAAGCAATAATAATAATTTATTATTCTTCATACAATTTCAATTTACATCGAAATTATTTCAGTAAAAATTAAGTAGGGATCGAGAATTTGAGAACGTATATGACTTAGCTTGGATTTAATAGAAAATTGAGGGAATTCTTGGTTGAAATGGATATTTATAACAGTCTGTTTTAACAGTTTGGTTTATAAGTGACGATAAAACAGAAACAGGTAAAAACACAGGTAAAACTACTAAGCTGATGAGATGGGGAATATCTGTTGTAGTTTTAAATTTATAATGTTTATATTATTGCGATGTAAGGTTTAACGCTACATTTTCATTTTAAATAAACATTACTTTTCTGTAAGGGCAATAAACCAAATTGTTGATTATGTTAAGATTAAATTCAGTTTCAATGTATTTTCGGACCGGATTTTCCGACTAAAACAATTATTAACACTCTTGTAATCAGGGAGCCAGTGGAAGAGCGTGGGAGGAGAGAATCATGTATGTGTGTGCGGGGGAGGGGGTGGGGGTAACCAGATAAAACATGGCAAATTTCGTGTTTATTTATGTTGGATTTTCTCAAAGCAAAACCAGACTCGTGAGTTTAGTTAATTAATTTTCTTGATAAATTTCAAAATTTATTAAAATTCTTGAATCATCTCGATTGAGATAAACTTGTCTTATATTTCTCTTCTCCCACCAGATATCAGAATTCTGCTTTCAACCTGCTTCTAGTGATTTGGAAATATTGTGAAATTACGCTAAAAGATTTAAATTTTATTAAAACAAATTCGTGTGGGGTTGAGGGACACCCGTTAAAAAGTTCCGTAAGCCTTTTATTAAATATAAATTCCATTAGCTAATTATACATGATACAGATGTATTTTGCCTTATTCAGAAATTGGCCATGTGTTTAGCAATAAAAATAATTTCAAGATAAAAATAACTTTATATACTACACATAGAGAATAGACTTCAAACTTAATAGAGTCGACATTTGGCGCGATTTCTTGTCCCTTCATGAAAAGCATGAAAAGTGACATCAGCGCTATCTGTTGTTCGTTACATCAACTAAAAAAGGGGTGGGGATGAAATTCCTCTATGCCTCTACTAGGTGTCGCTAGTTGTCATCCCCTAAAATTCGCAATTTATAAATACTATGCTTAGTTATTACAAGTGTCACTTTATTTTGTTTTTTATCACATCTTTTTTTAAACATTTTATTTAGTAACAAAATGTTCATATAAAGTAATTTAAAGTAACAACTTGTAATAAATTAAGCATAGTATTTATCAAATGAGAACATAAAGTAAAGAACAAACCTAATATACTTTTTTGTCACAACCTTTTTATTTTATTATTTTATTATTGGTGTTAGAGCAGCCTGGAACACAGCATTTTCTGAATCTTCTGACCTTAGTAAAAGCAAATTGATGTCGGTGAATTTAAAGAAAACAACAAATTATAAGGCTTCGAAAATGATTTACATAACTCTTTAATTACTGAAAAATTAGTACAAAAAAAGTCAACAATCCTTTTAAATTAATTATCTAAGACCAAAATAAACCGCTGTCATTTTTTGTTGTCCCCCTCTTTCTTGAAATTTTTGAGAGCAGCGCATTCTATGAGCCGTTGCACGAACTATTTTCCAAGTTTTGTGACGTCATGATGGGACACGGGATTTTTCAACGAATGCCACCCCCCTGTATGAGCCGTTGCACAAACTATTTTCCAAGTTTTGTGACGTCATGATGGGACACGGGATTTTTCAACGAATGCCACCCCCCTGATACTACGTTTCTAAATTTTCTATTGACAAATAAAAAATCATAAATTTGAGACCTGTCAAAATAAAGATTGTAAATATGAGTCATGTCAAAACAAAAAAAAAACTTGCGGATTTTTTTTCAAAACTAACTTTCTATACAACAACATTTGCTGAAAACAAATTAAATTCTCCTGAAAGATGGCTAAAAGTATTAAAATAATGCATTGTTATGGTGTTCTGAGCTATTCTAAAAGTTTCAAATGTCTAGCTACTCGGGATGTTAGTTAAAAATCGAGTGCAAAGTTTTACTGGACAAACAAACAAACAAGAAAGCAAGCTATTCAAAACGAAGTAAAAATAGACTCCAGCGCTGGGACTTCAACCACGGGCCTCTATATAATCGACTGCTAGACTTGTGGAAAATTGAAAGCTTAATTCGGGACTAGGTATCGTTTATGACAGAGGAAATTATTCTTCAGTGTAGCTTAGTTGGTTAGAGCACTGTACTGGAAATATAAAGGCCCGTGGTTCAATTCCCGGCACTGGAGTCTAATTTTCTCTGTCAGTCTCCCATTGTTAATAATAATTATAATTTGATCTAAATGAAATATTAATCACTATAATAATGATAACAAATATACTTAAGATTTTAAGAAGAAGAAACCTTTAAGAGGTTAGACTATACAAATATATAAATAAAACGCATTGACATCTACAGTCTATAAGATGAGTTGGCACAATCAAAAGGCGGGAACATTTTGAGGGAAACGATTTTATTGGTCCCCCATGTTGAATGCAACTTCAAAAAAAGAAATGCTCTACTCTACCCCTGTTATAAAAAAAATATAACATGGCAACACTGATTTTCCCTTTTTATAACCCCAAAACTACCTCCATATTTGTTGTTTCCCGCCTTCGACTGTGCCAACTCAAATCTTATAGACTGTAGTGGATTTTAATCGTACAAAGAAGCATTTCTACAAAGATTGCAGCGCTGAAAACGGCAATTTTAATTTTATCAAAATTGCAACTATCCATAGGACGTAACAATTTTTTTCAATACAGTTTAGGAGTAATGAAAAGAGTTTTCAAGTCCACGTAATGAAAAAAATGGATTTCAGCTATATATGTATTTTTTAGGCTCTAAAGTTACTATTTCACAGCCTACCACGGAAAACATACTTTAACGTTGTGTTCCCATTTCTTTTGTTTGTTTTTGTTGAAGGAGTGAAAATAAAATTTTAGATTTTTTTGGATTTTCCCATCAGTTGAACGGATACAGATACAAGTGTGTCAAATTTCAAGTTTCTCGCTGTTCTGTAAATCACTTACAATTTTGATGATGAGTGAGCGAGTGAGTTGGAAACTTATATTAAATATCTATTCTCACTCTAAAACTGGGTTGTTTACAAAACTTGTTTTTAATAATAAAGAAATAACAGAAGAGAGAAATGGTTGAAGTGAAGTTGATGACGGAAGTCGGTCGGTAGTTAAGTTCGAGTTGGGCCACGTGAAGCACTTTATAAAGTTCCAAGGGAGGGGGGCGTGGCAGTGAATCAAGTCCCAAACTTACTGCTGTGTGTGTGGGGGGGGGGGGGTGAAGTCCCTACTTGACTTTATAACTGACTTAGCCACAACTTGCAACCTTCTGTATTATTAATCTGTCGGACGCTGCTTCGTTCCAAAAAGCTTCCATTGCTTTAGATAAACTCGCAACCAAAAATATATTCCATTTAATTAAAACACAAAGATTTCAATTAGAAATAATTACAAGATATAAAGAACTTTTTATATACTACGTTTTCAAATTTTCTGTTTAATCATATATGAAATGATTAATATACTTATATTTTTCATTGTTAAATAATATAATGTTAGTGAAAACAATAGTTCCCAATTTAAATTTGGTTGTCACTCGTCACTTAATTAATTTATTTGTTTACTTTTCTTTTATCGCTGTCATTCGATGTTTGCCTCTAATAAAAAAAACACAAATTTGAAACCCGTCAAAATGAAGATTGCCAAAATAATTGGATGTGACAAAACAAATAAAATAACTTGCGGATTTTTTCCGAACTAACTTTCCATTCAGAAAACTTGCTGAAAACGAATTAAATTCTGCTGAAAAATGACTAAAGGTGTTAAAATAATGCATTGTCATCGTGTTCTGAGCTGTTCTGAAAGTTTCAAATGACTAGCTACTCGGGATGTTAGCTAAAATTCGATTGCAATATTTGTAATATTTGTACCGGACAAACAAACAAGAAACCAAGTTAATAAAAACGTAGTAAAATATTTCGGCTTTTAGTGTGGCACACTGCTTCCTGCGTCCAATCACAGTATACTCATCTGATTTGTATGAAACTTTGATAGTTTATCGAAAGTACGAATCCCAGATCAATATGAACCGTCTGCCCTCTTTAACTTGGCATAATTCATACTTTAATTCTTGTAAAAATTCAAAGCAATTTTGACAGATAGAAAATAGACTGCCAATTAGTGTGGCACATAGCTTCCTCGCATCCGATCATGTACTTTATTGTTATATTAACATTAACATTATTTTCAATCTTTACGGAAAGTTTAAATTAATTTAAATCAAATTATAATCATTATTAACACTGGGAGACAGACAGAGAAAAATAGATCCCGGCGCTGGAGTCTATTTTTCTCTGTCTGTCTCCCATAATTACTAATGATTATAATATGATTTACATTAACATTATTCTTATACCTATTTCTTTATTGTCTAAAAACTATTAATAGTTTTAGCGATCTTCAACACTTTATAGCGGTGTCGCTGTTGGTATTACTAAAAAAAAATGTATTTGTAAAAAATGTTTGTCTCATTGAAAAGATGAAGTTTGATTTTTTTTCCCCGGCCTAAATTTCTAATTTTAAATTTAAAGTTCACGTTTACGTGAGCGTTACGCGTGAACGCTTGGACGGATAACGTTCTCCAACGAACTCGTCCTGAGTATTGGTAAAATAAACATGTATACCAAATTTCATCAAAATCGGTCAAGAATTACTCAAGTTATCGTCGGACGTTTAAAATCTGCGGACAAGCAGACTGACCGACAGATAGACACGAGACCAAAAATGTTCCCTGATGTCTGAAACGGATTTCTGTCATGAAAATTTTAAAATTGGAGACAAAAATGTTTTTCGTTCTTAAAAGTGAACACAATGCTTCCGTTACCTTTGGTAAGCACGGAAGCAAAATCGGGGGAAATAATTAAACAAATTGCACAATAATGGTTTGTAAAAGCATTAAATCAAAAAGTACGCGATAGGATGTGAGGCAGCTATGTGCCACACCAATTGGCAGTCTATTATTTTTTTATCTGATGAGTATACTTTTAACGATATGGGAGTTAATAATAAAATATCTTTGGGCAAATGTGTGTGCAAGAGAAACCAATGGGCGCACAAGCTTAAAATTTATATGGGATCGACATTGGGCTAATTATGACCTACCATCCATATTTCATCAAGATCAGACAAGTAGGTTTTAAGATTTGCTGGTTCGTAAAAATAAACAGATAAGAGACCGAAAATGGCCCTTACGTCTGAAACGGATTTTTATCTTGGAATTTTAGAATTTGGTAAATTGGGCGTATAAAAAAAATTGTGTTGTTGATAACAATGATAACCTTTTTGTTACCTTCGGTAAGCTCGGAAGCAATAAACGAAGTTGTAACTTTGTTGAGTTCTCGAGAAGTAGATAAGTTTTTAGTAAGAAAAATAAAATCATTAAGTTAGAATGAAGCACCACGTTCCAACCATCGTAAACCCCCCACTTCTACTTCACTCTAATAAAATACCCAATTTCAACATAACGAGAAAACAGTAACGTTCCATCCTCACACTTTGCTACGGGTTTTTATACTCATATGATTGGATCATATTATACAATATAAATATATCTATATATTTTGCGCAAAGTAAGAACATTATTAACTCTATAGTCCTTTAACTCTGTGTATAATGGAGAGGTGGCGCTGTTAAATGTTTTATAGTTGAGCTTATAGAGGAATAAAACCTCTTATAAGTTACTTCCATTAAGTGTATTTTTAACGAATTGGAATTTCTAACCTACGCAGTAACTTTGCAAATACAATAGCTTAGGTTTACACGCCCAGACTCTAAATTAATCTAGATCTTTCACGAGAAACTACGTCACAGATTTTCTGAATCAATCCACATCTAACCACCTCCAACCACCTCTAACCACCTCCAACCACCTCCAACTCCCTCTAACCACCTCCAACCACCTCTAACCACCTCCAACCACCTCCAACTTCCTCTAACCACCTCCAACCACCTCTAACCACCTCTAACCATCTACAACTACCTCCTTTAATCACCTCAAAACAAAGGGGAAATCTTCTATAAGACCCGGAACTTAGCTTGCTCCGGGTAGTGTCTTCTTCTCCTTCCAGATACTGACCAATGAATATTCGTCATGGCTGGTGTGTTATCTTACTCCTGTTCCTTTTCTACTCTTCTAGGTATCCTTTTATCTGTAGCCTTAATTTCTTTGGATTCTATGTGCGCTTCCATGTTAATGGCTTTAAGCAACTCTGTATAATTTGTTCACTTAGCACTAAGTTACCGTTTCCGTGACTTGTTGGTTCCTTTGCCTTTTTAAGTTACCCTTGCTCGTTTTTGTCACCGTTCCGCCGGTTCCTGTCTCTTCTCTCCTTCCAAGACAGACCTTTATGCATCTTCCCCTGAACACATATTCTGCTATTTTCCTTATTAGGCCCCCTCCAAATTCTTCCGGCCCCACCAGGTATATATTTTTTTGGTCATGTTCTTTCATGGCCTCCCTTAATTCAACTACAATTTATTCTTCCCGGCATTTTCAGCTCCCTGGACGGTGTCAAATATATATATATCGGCTCCTTTCCTCCTCCCTGCCTCTGCTGGACCTGGTTTTTGTTTCGCTTCGATAAAATTCAGCATTTCCTTCTTCTATGGTTTCGTCTAAGACCTCTTCTGGGAACCTTTCCACGATGGTTTTAATTGCCCCACTCTTATTCCTTTTAAGAGGTCCACAATTCTTCCAATATCACCCTCTCTTTTCCACAGTGCCGTCTCGCCTGATTTTCTAGTGCTTGAGGTTCCACCTTCGCTGGACAAGGATCTAACAGCACTTAGAAACATATTCATATTCATACTTTGGTATACGTCTATAGTCTTGATAATAAAAAAAAACTGCAGCATCATCCAGCTGAACTTTCAAGAGGGGATGTAGAAATGGCGAGACAATAAACATAGTATAAATCTTATATTGTGTAATCCATATTATAAATATGTCTCTAATTTGTTTTATAAGAACACAGAAATACAAACAAACTCGATACGGTGTAGAATTATTTGTTATAGTGGATGTAGATTAAATGGATTACTAGTAGTTTGTGTGTTGTTGTCGTTTGCTGATTTAATGTGAGGAAAGAAATGTCATGCCTCAGAGCATGTACAGACATCATGTATGGTGGGGAAAAACTTTGATCTCCTCATTAATAATGACTAAGGGAAAAACTCCGTTAGCTTTGGACGTGTCGTACCTAAAACATGTCCTTCTATCAACTAGATTCCTTAATCAAAGTTCATGGGTCTTCTACTGGTACAAGCACCCGTATAATCATCCCATTCTGTCCACCGGTCTGTATGTCTGCTACATCTACCAAATCATTTGAACGTTGTCGTCAAATTGGCGGTTATATAGAATTTTTAAAAATTCCAATGTAAAATGCTTGCGCCAAAGTTGCGCATGAACACTTGGGTGGATAACGTTGTCTAACAAACTCGTCCTGAATCTTGGTAAAATAAACATGGGTACCAAATTTCTGCAAACTCGATCAACGTTTACTCAAGTTATCGTCATACGTTTCCAACACACGGACATGATTCATAGTTTTTTAAGTGTAAGAAGCGAGTTTAAGCGAACTAATAAATGAACTGACAATCTATGTTTCGAAATCAAATTACTATTCATGTTTTCCTTTAAGAGGAAGCGGGATAAAAACTTAACACACTCCCAGAATCCAACCCTAGATCTCTAACTTTATCACTATCTCAAATTTGATTGGGAATTCGTTAATGAAGCATTGTTTCGAGTATAATAGAAAAGGTCAAACAAGAAGAGATAGAAATCTGAGGAGTGCGCTAGTGTTGTTTTTGTGTCTTGTACAGTCAGTTTTTAATAAAATATACCACTGAATTGTAAATGAATACGTTTTGAGAAAGGTTTGGCGTGTGCAGGTTATAAAACCAAACTATTGCTCTCTCTCAGAATGTAAACAAACCTTTTAAGTCCCGAATATATTGATCTAATCATTTATATAAATGTTGTAATATAAAGACTGATAAAAATGTTATAAAATACACTGTCACTGTGAATTTACATTGGTATTGCTGTTATAATTTTGATAGGAAAAAACTCATTGTTGTTCTTTTGTCTGTAATAAAACTAGACCGACGTACCCCTCTTATCTGTGACCAATCACAGACCAGCATTGTGAGCATGCGCAAAGGCGATAAAGAGTTGCCGTAGGGAGGTAACGGTAACCCTCTCTGTTTCATAACAAATCAAAGGTTATCATTTCTTCATTATGTAGTTTTTCCATATTGGCTAATGCTATTTTTTACTACCCATTCCTGATTTTATATCAGGACTAGACTTCAATTGGATTTCATAGTGTTCCAAATTACCGGGAAAAATCTATCCTCAGAAAATAGCTTAAAACGCGAAAAGAGAGACTCCGGGTTCGATTCCCTGCCAAGGAGAAGTTATTTTTATGGTAAATTTTGATAAAATGTTCAGCAACAATTAAATGTACCTACAAAAACTAATAAATGGAAAACACTGGGCTAAGTAAATATGAACTCGTATATGAGAAAATTGATCTGAGTTGTCTCAGACAAACGACCAATTTTTCTTTTCAGTTCAAAAAATTGTTCCGTTCAATCGAGCTCGATTCTGGTTTGTTAAGTAAGTCTGCGTGAGCGTAGTAGAGGAGATGTAAGAGCTTGACGAAGGATACTTTGTGCTTAGGACTTAGTCTTAGGATGCTCTGGATGTATTCATCCCGAGGCAGACGCAGTGCTGCCACATGCTGCCAGCTAATGTAATTGCTCTCTGTTGAAGCCACTTCTAAACACAGACTGTAAACTCCTTAACTTGACTAAATATAGTTACTTTGCAGGCTTAAACTGACGTGAATACAAACTTGGCTTTAGTAGGCAAGAAGGAGTTAGCAGCCGACAAAACCTCTCTCTCGCTGTAACCTTCCCGCTACATCCAGGTTCTAACACTCTTCATTTTCATTCTCAAGCGACTCAGAGTCAATTGAATTGTAAAATACAGAAAAGAAAGTAATGACAAAACTGTTGAATGTGTACGATTGGTTAGAAATTTAATATTGAAAAAAAATATATATTTTTATGAACTCCAGACATCGATACTGGAAAGAAATACGTGCGGTGTCGCGGGACACCCGGTAGGAACGAAGTTCCTTACGCTTTTCATTAAATATAAATTATAAAATAATTTATTTTTTTTATTATAAAATCATAGTTCCAAAATTAGTTTACATGGAACTTACATACATGGTGGAGTTAGAAAAGAGACAAAATTATAAGTAACCAACTATACTACTAGCGGAGTTAAGACAAAATTAAATTAAAAGCGTTTTATTATCTTTGAAGTGAGCGTCTATCAATAAATAATGTATATTAAGAAAAAAGAAAATGATGAATTTATAGTTAAAGCAGATGGTAGTAGAGGCGTATAAGAAATGTCCTCTCAGACTCCGTCGGCATATTACTCGAATTAAATATTATAATAAAAAATATAAATCACTAACTCACAAAAACTTCTGCTTGTATCAGGTTCAAATGTTACATGTTTGTTTCAATTGTACTATAGGTAATTGAACGAGCACAGTGAGTTCTTTATTTCAGAGACTTGGGATTTAAAAAGTTTGTGTGTTTGTTTGTCCAACGATAACTGGAGTAAAAATTGACCGATTTCAACGAATTTTGGCACAAAGATGCATCTCAGCATTTGTGACAACTGTACAGTTTTTGGAAATCTTACACTAAATATTTTCAAGATGGCGGTCAATATAGCGGACGACTAAAAAAATTTTTTTTTAGTGAGCCTAATGTATACATCATTTTAAAGGCCTTTAAGAGTAGGAAAATAATATGTAACTAATAAAATTTCACACTTCATTTTTTCAAGATGGCGGCCAATATGGTGGACTATAAAAAAAATCTACATGGCATGTTATACCTGCATTAATCTAAAAGTATATAAAAGAAGGTAAAGAGTCAAAAAATGTTTTAATTGCATAATTCATTTTTTCAAGATGGCGGCCAAAAACGTATAGGACAAAAATCTTTTAGTCAGTATGACATGATATACATCAATTTAAAGGTCTTAAAGAGTAGCATAAGATTATCTAACTACATATTAAGATTTTACGTATATTATTGTCAAAATGGTGTTATTGTCAAAATCAAATAACCGAGCGCAGCGAGCCTTATATAAATACTGCCGATTATATATAAGCACTGTAAAAACAGGCGAGCGTAGCGAGCCTTCGTTAACCATTTAATAAATATTGACTACAAATGCCGAAACAAATAGGCGAGCGTAGCGAGCCATATATGAATACTGCCGTTTATATATAAACACTGTAAAAACAGGCGAGCGTAGCGAGCCTACAATAACCATTTAATAAATATTGACTATAAATTCTGATTCAAATAGGCGAGCGCAGCGAGCCATATATACATACTGCCGATTATATATAATTACTGTATATTAACAGGCGAGCGTAGCGAGCCGTAAATAACCATTTAATAATTATTGACTACAAATGCTGAATTAAATTGGTGAGCGTAGCGATCCTTCTTTAATAATTATTAAATAACGATTATATTATATAAATACTGTATAAACAGGCGAGCACAGTGAGCCTTGTATTAATTGTATTACATAATTGATTACGTACTAATACTGTTTTTATACAGCTATTTGTAGTAAATATTTTCTACATATGCTGAATCAACAGGCGAGCTAGCGAGCCTGCGAGAATATTATTAAATAAAGATAATAGACATAATAATTTATCGTTTTCTTCAGGTTGAATAAGAATGCTAGGTGTTCAATGAAATATTATCCTTTTATCATTTTTGAGAATATATTACGGCTGATATAAAAACACATTTCTACGCGAGTTCTTTATGCACCGCATCACTAGTTTTAATCGTATAGGTCCGCTTTAATAAATTTAGTGATCTTTATCACTTCATAGCAGTGTCGGTTTTACTAAAAAAAAATGTATTTAAAAAAGTTGTTTGTCTCATTAATTACATAAAGTTAGCATTTTTTTCAGTCCTAAAATTCCAATTTTAAATTTGAAGCTTACGTTTACCCAAGCGTTGCGCGTGAACGCTTGGGTGGATAAAGTTTTCTAACGAATTCAGCTTATGCATTAATAAAATGAACATGTGTACCAAATTTTAACTAACTCAGTCATCTTACTCAAGTTAACGTCATCGGTAGATTTCGTAACCCTTGGTTGCGTGACGGTGATTTCGGTAGTTTTTTTTCGGATTCACTCACAGGCTCCAGACCGTCATAAAGAACTTCGTTCCAATAGTGATGATGAAGTTAGATCATACTTCAATACTTGGGTCACTGAAGTTTTGGTCATTGTAACAGCTGTCATTTGTAAATTGTGGAATAGAGTTTATTTATTGTTATTTTTTGTCAAAGCAATGTTTATGTGTATCTAAACGTTCGATTAACCGTAAAGGCCGTTTTAGACGATCAACTTGGTTGTCAACCATGTTGTTAATACGCCATGTTGTGTTGAAGTCGCAATGTTTATAGTCTGTGGAAAGGTCGGTAGTTGAAATTATACACAAAATGTTGATACCTTTTTGGCAAAATCACGAGTAAAATAAAACAATATACTCAAGTGCTATGCATTTTTGTAATCTACTCTTTAAGATCTTTCATTTGATATTCCACTCGAAGTTTCACAAAATTCCCGTGACATGAATTATCCGCCATTTTGGATTTGAACAACTGATCATTTTGAGTTCGCTATATTTTTCTTGTGTGCGCGTATGAAACGATCTTTTAACACCGGAAAGTTTCATATTTTTACGTCTTTTAAATTCAAAAGTTATTGGAACCGTACAGAAAAGCAGACAAACAGACTCAGATACGAACCACCTCTAACCACCTTTAACCATTTCTTACCTCTTCTAACAACCTTTAACCACCCCTAACCTCTTCAAACCAAGGATCTTATATAAAGGGGATGGAGGGTTGTGGCTAAAAAGTGACCCTATGAAGATATGTAAAATATGAGCTCCAATGGGACAAATTGCCTTCCTCTTGGTTATAGGTTACCAAGAAACGTGTGGCAGGTTATCAACAATCAACAGATTGCGTTGCACTCTCCCTTGCGTTATATTCTCCCGTGAGTTGTATTTCTTATTTTGTGCTGGTTGTGAGTGTTTGATTGATATTTGGCACTATATTTAGCAGTTTATAGTGACTTGATTTATATATATTTTTTTTAAAGTTAATAATTAATAATAATCAGTTTATATCCTAATTCAAAATTAACCAGAAATAAACCTTGACATTAACAAAGAAGGTAATTTGTCCCAGTTCAAAGGTCGTGGAACATGCGCAGTATGATCATTTTCTCCAATTTCTCTTACCTCGCTTCAAACCACCTTTACTTCTCTCTTCTTTACTTCTTACCTTTACTTACTCTTCTCTTCTCTCTAACCATTTATAACCACCTCTAACCACCTTAAACCTCTTCTAACTATCTTTAACCATTTCTAACACCTTCTTACCACTTCTAACCACATTTCCTTCTCTAACCATTTATAACCTCTTCTAACCTCTTCTAACCACCTCTGACCACTTCTAACCACCTCTCACCACTACTAAACACCTCTGACCACTTCTAACCATCTCTGACCACTTCTAAACACCTCTGACCACTTCTAACCACCTCTGATCACTTCTAACCACCTCTGACCACTTCTAAACACCTCTGACCACTTCTAAACACCTCTGACCACTTCTAACCACCTCTGATCACTTCTAACCATCTCTGACCACTTCTAAACACCTCTGACCACTTCTAACCACCTCTGACCACTTCTAACCACCTCTGACCACTTCTAACCACCTCTGACCACTTCTAACCACCTCTGACCACTTCTAACCACCTGTGACTACTTCTAACCACCTCTGACCACTTCTAACCATCTCTAACCACCTCTACACCTGGACTTACAATTCAAGATTAGTTACTACGATTAGCCACTTGTATACTATACAGGAGCAACGTACAGTTTTCCAAGTTGTAAAATTTTTCCAAGTGACAAGAGAAACTGATTGGGTCATGTTTTCCTGCTTGCAGAGGGATCGAGTTAGTTTGCTAAAAATATCCAAGTGCGTCACTACGAGCTTTTCCAAGAAAACTTGGGAATTATATAATGTGTCCCCGGTTGAGCTCAACTCAAACCTTCTTCTATTTTTCTATTTATTCCTTTTTCTGTAACTTTTCTGTAAAATGTCATTTATATACATTTACAAAAATAAAAAAGTATTGTTCAATAGCTTGGATAAATAATAAAACAGAAGTATTTGTGTAAACTAAAATATACTGAAGAAATAAGCTGCAATCTGATCCAACTATACAGGTTCTTCTTTATATAATAATAATAATATGTTTATTTTCACCAAATATTTCATACATGAAAATATTATTTTACAAAAATATTATAATATACAATTATAAAGTTATGTTTTTAGGGTTTCGAGGTCGTCCTAGAAACCCTTATGCTTTTGGTAGTTCGTCCGTCCGTCCGTCGCAACTTGGATTATATCTCCCAACCTACTGACGCTATTGACTTGAAATTTGGTATATAAGTTAAACTTTTTTGCCCAAAAACAGAAAACCTATTGCGAA
>KZ651796.1:89633-104754 GCA_001010745.2 Gerris buenoi
TATGTCTGAGATTTATGTTTCTACTCTCAGCTATAAGTGTCGACACTTCTATATAACAACAGATGTAAACAACGATTATTATATTTTTCGTACATTTATTGCAAATTTAAGCATTGCGAGAAGTGTCAGACATATATCTCCGACATAAATCTCAAGCAATTTCTCTCAGATGTAAACACTCAAAGCAATTTCTGTCTGACACTTGACATTTATTGCCGGAGAGAAGTGTCAGGTGTAAACGCACCTTTAGATGAATACATGAAATTCATTATAGAATTTCTTTTATTAAAATCGTCGCAACCGTTTTCGAGAAAGTTTTTTCATAATTTGTTTGGGGTGGGTGGGGGGGGGGAGAGCATCCCCAAATTTGTAACTAATATTCATTTCTCGAGGCTCCACGCTTCTACACACAACAAAAAGACATTTTTTTTTAAATCCACAATTTTTTTAACTCAAGTAACCTCAAAACGTGTAAAGTCATCAAAATGGAATTTTTGAGCCACTACAATACTTTCTCCTTTTATAAGAGAGTAAACAATGGATGGAAAGAAGTTAAAAAGTTTAATTTTCATCCGATTGGTCCCTTACTGTTTAGTTCATCCTCACAACATACTTCATGGTATCCTCTTTCCCCCACTTTGAGTCCATTCCTCATACCACTGTAACCATGATAACGTGAGCTAGTTGTTTGTTTTTCTTATTCAGGGACTTAAAAATAAAGTGCGAAGTCCGAAGCAGTAAGACCGTCTAGTATTATAGTTTTGATAGAATAAATTACCTAATGTTGAAAGGGGGGGGGGAGGGGGGAGGTTCTTTGAAGGTAAGTGGGAGGAGTCCCATAGTGTTATAACAAACATTGAAGAGGGGTTAAGCACAACAAAAGAAGTCTGGGCAATTTTCTTGCAAGTATTGAATTGAATGGAAGGAGTATGGGACGGGGTAACATCTTGCATAAACGTGTAATTTAGCATTTAATCTTTAATTTCAGACAAAATAATTGTACTTAACCTATCTTCAATGTTTGTTTTATCACTGAGGGCCTCCTCCCACTTACACAGAAAGACCCCCCCCCCTTTTTTTCCGCAATATATTGATTTATTCTATCAAAACTATAATACCAGACAAGATCACAACCCGGACAACGACTTTTTTTAAGACCCTATTTCAAACTGTCATTGCGTGGCTTTCACTCAATCGTTTTTAAAGTATAGATAAGACATTTAAAGTAGAAGAATGTAGTTTTGAGACCCTGTAAACCCCATGTCTCTATTTACTACAGAAGCTGAGCTGTAAGTGTTCAAAAAAGTGCGTTTTTTTTTTTTTTGCCCACCCTGTATTTTTAGTTAGTAGTCCTGAAGGTGTTTCTGTCGAGGGTTTTACTGATCTGTGTTGCTATGGTTCCAGGTCGATCACTTCAACTTCGAGAACACGGACACGTTCCAGCTGAGATACCTGGAGAACAACAGCTACTGGAACCCAGCATCCGGGGCCCCCATCTTCTTCTACACCGGCAATGAGGGCGACGTCACGCTCTTCGCTCAGAACACCGTGAGTAACTCATACTGTCCGCCATGTTGAAAACATTACTCCAAGACAACTCACACAAACTTCCCCATATACGAGTTCATAATTACATAGCCTAGTGTTCTCCATTTATTAGTTTTTAATTTTACATTTAAACATTATTGAACATTTCATCGAAATGTATCATAAAAACTTCTCCTGAGCGGGGAATCGAACCCGACCTCTCTCCCTCCGCGTTTTAAGCTAATTTCTCAGGAACTAGATTTTCCCCGGGAAAGCGACTTTTACGCTAGGTAGTACGGAAGGTACTTTTAATTATTATTGAAAATGTATCATAAAAATAACTTCTTCCTAGCGAGGACTCGAAGCTATCCTTTTTTCCGTTTAAATATGTATTTCTCAAGATCTAGATTTTTCCCGGGAAAATGTTTTTTTATTGTTAGTTATATCGTAGATAATAATTATGGTTATTAATATCATTAAGGTGGGTTTACACTGACATTTATTGCATGATATTTATGTCAGACAGAAATCTCAGATGTCTGAGATTTATGTTTCTACTCTCAGCTATAGCCGACACTTCTATACCAACAGATGTAAACACCGATTATTTGAAAATTCAAACTCCTCTTCGTACATTTATTGCAAATTTAAGCATTGCGAGAAGTGTCAGACATATATCTCCGACATAAATCTCAAGCAATTTCTCTCAGATGTAAACACTCAAAGCAATTTCTGTCTGACACTTGACATTTATTGCCGGAGAGAAGTGTCAGACATATATCTCCGACATAAATCTCAAGTAATTTCTCTCAGATATAATCACTCAAAGGAATTTCTGTCTGATACTTGACATTTATTGCAAATTTAAGCATTGCAAGAAGTGTCAGNGTTTGGGGTGGGTGGGGGGGGGGAGAGCATCCCCAAATTTGTAACTAATATTCATTTCTCGAGGCTCCACGCTTCTACACACAACAAAAAGACATTTTTTTTTAAATCCACAATTTTTTTAACTCAAGTAACCTCAAAACGTGTAAAGTCATCAAAATGGAATTTTTGAGCCACTACAATACTTTCTCCTTTTATAAGAGAGTAAACAATGGATGGAAAGAAGTTAAAAAGTTTAATTTTCATCCGATTGGTCCCTTACTGTTTAGTTCATCCTCACAACATACTTCATGGTATCCTCTTTCCCCCACTTTGAGTCCATTCCTCATACCACTGTAACCATGATAACGTGAGCTAGTTGTTTGTTTTTCTTATTCAGGGACTTAAAAATAAAGTGCGAAGTCCGAAGCAGTAAGACCTCACAATGTGGGTCCAACACGATTTTATGCTATTTTTTACCCTAAATTGTAAAAAATTTGACTTCTAAATGAACTCCAAAAATTCTGGTCAACGAACTCATCCTTTCTTTTGATATTATTGACTATTGATTTTAAAATTTGTTTGAAATTTTTAAGTGCATCCTAACAGGAGATATATCGTCTGGAGTGACACATATACATATAGATATAAAAATGCATATATACATATTATATACATACATATATAAATGTATACATACATACATAAAAAAGTGTTAAATTTTAGGAATCGATTCAGAATGGTCTGAAACGGATTTCCATTAAAAAATTTTCATTACAAAAATGTTGAAGCCAATAGCTTAATTTTCTTCGAACATTCGCTAATACGAGCCGGCTGAAGAGATGCGCGATTGCTTCGAGTGTAAGAGATCTCGAGTTCGAATCTAAAAAACTGACAAATTTATTTATTTCTTTGAATTAAGACGCTAAAAATCCTTGGAATGGTGTAAAAGATTTAGTTAAAATTTTAACCGCCAAGTAGCTCGACCAGCGGTAGTAGTCTGACACAGGTGGATAAAGAGGCGAGTTGGAAATCTTTCTCTTTAATTCTACAATTCTAGGATTCTATAATGGCTGCTTTAATCCATGTAAAAAATCAAAATAATTTTGACAGATTTAAAGAGATCGGAGGACAAATGAAATAAATTTGACAATAATAGGTTTTAATGGTATTACAACATTTACACCGAGTCTAGAGACTAAATAGAGTTGCTAAAAAGGAAAGACAGATGGCACCATTTTCTCAGGGCTCTCCCCACCACTAGAATACAAAGATAGAAACCTTCGTTCTGGTTGTCAAAGTTGTCAGTTTTCAAATTATAATATAAACACCATTTAAATACCTGTCTCCTGTCTTATCACAACCTTATTACACTGAGAAAAGTCTTGTATTTTATAGCTTGTTTGTATTCTAGGGGAGGGAGAAGCTGGTGCCACTTCCTACTTCCTCCGGCCCATATCATGACACCTCTATTTAGTCTCTATACTCGGTGAACATTTAGGTATATAAAATAGAACGGGAGGAAGCTATGTGCCACACTAATTGCCAGATTTAATTGACAATTTAAAATTTCAATTTAGGAAAACCGACACGGAAATAAAAGTGTTCTCTGATGTGAGAAACGGATTTCTGTCTTGGAATTTTTGAAATATGAGACCTAAAAAATATGTTGGTTCATCAAATAGCGATCACGTAGCTTCCGTAAGCTCGGAACTAAAAGATGGGGGACTAAATAAACTTGATAATAATGCCTTGTTAAAGCAGAACATCAATAAAGTACGTGATAAGAACATGATAAGTACGTGATCAGTACGTGATAAGAACATGATAAGTACGTAATAAGCACGTGATAAGCACGTGATAAGTACGTGATCAGTACGTGATAAGAACATGATAAGTACGTGATAAGCACGTGATAAGTACGTGATAAGTACGTGATAAGATGCGAGGAAGCTATGTGCTACACATTGCTAGACGATTATCTTCATTACAAATTTATTATTATTTACATATGTACATATTAATAACAATTAAATATAGTATTACACTAGAAAAATAATTAATGCTCATAAATATTTACTTGTATCTTATAATATTCCAAAATAGAACTATACAACCTTAAAAAAAATAATACTAATACTAATAAAGAAAGTAAAAATGGTAAATAAAAACCAAAAACAAATCTCAGTCAACACACAGATACATACACAGGTACATATATACATATACAGGTTGGGCACTTTTTTGAACCCTTATAGCTTCTGTTACTACATTTCTATGATGTTTAAATACACATTGAATATGCGGGTAGAATACAGTTTTTGGATCCAAAGTGTCCATGGAAACCTAGATTCAAAACGGATTAAGTACGATCCCGATAAAATACACTAAATTCTCGTATCTGGATCTTAGTTGCATGGAAACACCTGAACTCGATCCAGACATGCGCAGAGCGTGGGTGAGAGCGAACCTAGCGTATTTTTGTGGAAACGGTAGTCAAATCTGTCAAAATACGTAAGACCTTAGAATAATACTATATATAGAAGGAGTGTCACTGATAACATTGAAACCAACTTTGGTTGTGATCCTTATCCGCGTTCTAAAAGTTCATTTTTGTAATTTGTGACGTCATAACTCTAAAATTATTTGCCTTCGGTTTTATAATTTAATTATAATTATTGATAGTCAGTTTAGTTTATTGTAATATTTTTATTTTGTGTTTTATCTTATTTTAGTTTGAAATATGCTAAAAATAATGTTTATTATATCATGACGGGCGAGTTGAAAACAATGACGTCAGAGTGAAACGTAAACAATAACCAATGGCAGGGCTTGTGTTCTTGACGTTTGTGAGCGGGCTTTGAATAGTTACTAAAGCGTGGCCAACCTTCTCCAGCTTAAATNGAGCATTGCATTGGATTGACGAAGCACCTTGCCTCAGTGACGATGGTGAATATATTTGAATCCAGGCTCGAGGAGCATTGCATTGGATTGACGAAGCACCTTGCCTCAGTGACGATGGTGAATATATTTGAATCCAGGCTCGAGGAGCATTGCATTGGATTGACGAAGCACCTTGCCTCAGTGACGATGGTGAATATATTTGAATCCAGGCTCGAGGAGCATTGCATTGGATTGACGAAGCACCTTGCCTCAGTGACGATGGTGAATATATTTGAATCCAGGCTCGAGGAGCATTGCATTGGATTGACGAAGCACCTTGCCTCAGTGACGATGGTGAATATATTTGAATCCAGGCTCGAGGAGCATTGCATTGGATTGACGAAGCACCTTGCCTCAGTGACGATGGTGAATATATTTGAATCCAGGCTCGAGGAGCATTGCATTGGATTGACGAAGCACCTTGCCTCAGTGACGATGGTGAATATATTTGAATCCAGGCTCGAGGAGCATTGCATTGGATTGACGAAGCACCTTGCCTCAGTGACGATGGTGAATATATTTGAATCCAGGCTCGAGGAGCATTGCATTGGATTGACGAAGCACCTTGCCTCAGTGACGATGGTGAATATATTTGAATCCAGGCTCGAGGAGCATTGCATTGGATTGACGAAGCACCTTGCCTCAGTGACGATGGTGAATATATTTGAATCCAGGCTCGAGGAGCATTGCATTGGATTGACGAAGCACCTTGCCTCAGTGACGATGGTGAATATATTTGAATCCAGGCTCGAGGAGCATTGCATTGGATTGACGAAGCACCTTGCCTCAGTGACGATGGTGAATATATTTGAATCCAGGCTCGAGGAGCATTGCATTGGATTGACGAAGCACCTTGCCTCAGTGACGATGGTGAATATATTTGAATCCAGGCTCGAGGAGCATTGCATTGGATTGACGAAGCACCTTGCCTCAGTGACGATGGTGAATATATTTGAATCCAGGCTCGAGGAGCATTGCATTGGATTGACGAAGCACCTTGCCTCAGTGACGATGGTGAATATATTTGAATCCAGGCTCGAGGAGCATTGCATTGGATTGACGAAGCACCTTGCCTCAGTGACGATGGTGAATATATTTGAATCCAGGCTCGAGGAGCATTGCATTGGATTGACGAAGCACCTTGCCTCAGTGACGATGGTGAATATATTTGAATCCAGGCTCGAGGAGCATTGCATTGGATTGACGAAGCACCTTGCCTCAGTGACGATGGTGAATATATTTGAATCCAGGCTCGAGGAGCATTGCATTGGATTGACGAAGCACCTTGCCTCAGTGACGATGGTGAATATATTTGAATCCAGGCTCGAGGAGCATTGCATTGGATTGACGAAGCACCTTGCCTCAGTGACGATGGTGAATATATTTGAATCCAGGCTCGAGGAGCATTGCATTGGATTGACGAAGCACCTTGCCTCAGTGACGATGGTGAATATATTTGAATCCAGGCTCGAGGAGCATTGCATTGGATTGACGAAGCACCTTGCCTCAGTGACGATGGTGAATATATTTGAATCCAGGCTCGAGGAGCATTGCATTGGATTGACGAAGCACCTTGCCTCAGTGACGATGGTGAATATATTTGAATCCAGGCTCGAGGAGCATTGCATTGGATTGACGAAGCACCTTGCCTCAGTGACGATGGTGAATATATTTGAATCCAGGCTCGAGGAGCATTGCATTGGATTGACGAAGCACCTTGCCTCAGTGACGATGGTGAATATATTTGAATCCAGGCTCGAGGAGCATTACATTGAATTGACGTAGATTTGCAACTTGGCAACTTGCCTCAGTGGCGATGGAGAATATATTTGATCAAGGTTGGAGGGGACATTTATTGAATGGGATAGAGGTCGCCGCCTCTGGGTCAATGGGAAGATCCCGGAGGAATCCCTACTGCTAATTGATTGGAGATGGTTCTCTTACGTTTTCTTATGGATGCGATCGTGCGCAAGACTTCCATCTGAAATTCTAAGATCTCGTCGTCGTCGAAGGTGCTCAGAGAGGGGATGACTCCTCTAAAGAAGCATAAATGACGCTCGGATTTATTCTTGAGTCGGTCCGCCATTTCCAGCTTTCGTTTGCCGGACACTGGGGTTTGGTATTCTTTGACGAACTCTTGGGCGTAGTTATGATCGGGAATGTCTTCGGTTTCCTCCGACAGGTCGAGGTGGTACTGGAAGGAATCTGCCGCGCTGCGCTCCTGGTAGACTTTGCTCAGGAACTGCAGTTGCTCTTTGTAAATGTACATCTTTCTTCTTTTGCAAGATTTGATGAAGCAGTCTCTCGCATTCACCCACCTCTTCATCACATTCTTACCTGAAGCATAAAACAGTAACAATCATAAATTAATCAAAATTACCAGATAAAAAGAACTTTTTATGTACTACGTTTTTAAATTTTTTTGTCATAAATTTGAAACCCTTCAAAATGAAGATCGCAAATATTGGTCAAAACAAATTAAATAACTTGCGGATTTTTTCCATACAGCAAAATTTGCTGAAAACTCATAAAATTCTGCTGAGGATGGCTAAAATTATATAAATAATGCATTTCATCGTGTTCTGAGCTACTCCAAAAGTTTCAAATGTCTAGTTACTCGGGAAGTTAGTTAAAAATCGATTGCAAGATTTGTACTAGACCCACAAATATATATATAAAAACGTTGTAAAATAAATTAAATGAAAAAAATAAAAATAAAAATATGTCCAACATAATATCTAGAAAATATAATAATAAAGCCAAGACTAAATTATCATGGCAACATCTTAGTAAAGCTTTGAGTTGTGGAAGCAACACGTGTCATCAAATTTCATCGAAGTCAGGCATATTACAGGTGTTGGCATATTACAGGGTGACCCACGATGAAATGTCATAAAGAAACTGCCGGATTCTATTGTGTCAAATACAACAAAAAAAAATGTCGAGTAAGCATATGCCCATATCTCAATAGTTCTCAAGATTCGATTTATTTCTTTTTTTTAAAGTTCTTCACGAAAATTTTCAAAAAAGCCTAATGTCTCAAAAAATAATCCTATAGAGAAATTCGGATAAGGACCAACTTTAAAAAACATTAAAAAAATCTTTTAGAATCACTCATTTATTTCCAAGTTATCAACTGTTAAGCATCTTTCAAGTTCTGTTACATTTGAAAATTTGGATTTTTTAATATTAGACCACAAAATTCCTGGGCTTTCTACGCTTAATTGAGAGATGTTAGAAGTGTGGCTATATCAGGAAAAACTTCTGCTTTTCATAAGCTTTTAAATGGTATTATTAAAGTTCAAGATCGACGGACTAGTTTTTAAATTACGGTGGATTGAATGTTACCAGACATTTTTTACTCAGGATCATCCAATTCTAGTACAAATGCAAAAAAGGTTTCCCTGAAAGAAACCACAAAATTTAGGGTTTCTTATAGGAAATTTGACGCTGAACAAAAAAGTTCCTATAAACATAGCCCTGGAATAGCTTCGTTTTCGAGGTACTCGCAAAAACTATTTATGGCTTATCCTTATAATTCTCAAATACTACTCTTAGTTCACTTTAAGGGAATCTTTGTAAAAATTAAATTTTTCGTCGAATGACACCCTTTCCAACGCTGTACGACAACCCCCTGATATTCAGCGACATTTTTAAAATTCTACGTCTGTCACTTCATTAGTCAATTTAAAAAGGTGATCTCTTTATCAACGCTCAATTTTAAAAGATTATGTTGTAGAGAGATTTGCTTCAAGGAGTATTATGGCAAAATGCGTAGAATTTGAGAATTGTAAGGATAAACCGTCATCAAAATCTCAAAATCAAATCTTCGCGCTATCACAATACCTTCTCTTAATAGGAGAAAGTAAGAAAATAAAGTTACACAATCGCCCCCCAAAGAGACAGTTGTTTATATTTATTTATCTTATATCAATTGGATTAAATAATTGAAGCGAGCGTAAGCGAGCTTCTTACATTCAACGAAATATGCATCTTGTCTGTCTGTCTGTCTGTGTGTCTGAAACGTACGACGATAACTTGAGTAAAAGTTGACCGATTTTGATGAAATTTGGTACACATGTTTATTTTACCAATCCTCAGGACGAGTTCGTTGGACAGCTTGATCCGTCCAAGAGTTCGCGCGCAAAGCTCGCGTAAACGTGAGCTTCAAATTTAAAATTGGAATTTCAGAACGGGAAAAAATTCTATCATCACCTATTCGATGAGACGAAATTTTTTTCCAAATGACATTTTTTAGTAAAACCAACAACGACACCGCTATGAATTGAAAAAAAAATCATCGCTAAAACTATTAAAGCGGACAAACGTTTAAAATAGAGAAAACAGCCTTTTTACCGATATCTTACGTTTTAACGTAACGATTTTAATAAAACTTCATATGAATCGCCTAAAGTATGATTGAAACAAGTATGTAAAATTTCAACTTGATACAAGCAGTAGTTTTTGAGTAATGAAGTGATACATTTTATAATAATTGAAAAGGCGATGTGTGGTTAGAGGAATAGTAAGAATGCGGGGTGGTTCCCTTCCCTTACTACTAGCCGCTGTACTACTACTATACCCATTATCTATCAACTCATCATGATTCATGATTAGCTATTTTTTCAATATTCAATATATATTTATTACTATACGCTAATACGCTCGCTTCAATGATAGAGCCACGCGATGCCTAGTAATATATGTAGTTGATTATAGGTTTGCTTCAACCAATCAGTGTACCGTCCGCGGGATCGTCACGGCCATGCTCATTTGATAACACTTGTGACATTGTTTTTTATCGTCCTCCAAACTGTTCTAACCCGGGTAAGAATCGTATGCGAACCGTTTGCTCTACGGTCCAAACGATACTGGTTGGCTTGTATGACATGCGCAGTTATGAGTTATTTCAATCGTCACATATGTCAACACCAAGGATCTTATTAGCTTATATAGAGGGGGTGGAATGTTAAGAAGGGGTTTAAGGCAAAAAAGTGACCCCATGCAGGTAAGAGAAATTCAAGGATCTTATAAATATGGATTGAGCACTAGGTGATAAAAGTGTCGCCAAGAACTTAGAAAATCTAGTACGGATTGAGCACTAGGTGATTAAAGTGTCGCCAAGAACTTAGAAAATCTAGTACGGATTGAGCACTAGGTGATTAAAGTGTCGCCAAGAACTTAGAAAATCTAGTAAGATCCGAGTGGGATAGATTACCTTCCCCCATGATTGTACAATGGTTATAACTGTAGAAGATCAAGAAGAATGGGAAAAATTCTTAGAAATTCCATCAGGTCATGCTTTTCCTTGCCTCGCGTTTCATATTTCTCCTTTGCTTGATGGTTTGTGGTTTCTCCCTTGCTTAATGTTTTGTTTTCTCTTGTGTACAATTATTTTATTTTTTAGTGATTTTGGACTATATTTAGCCAATCTTGTTTATTGTGTTTACAGTTATAAAGGTAAGTTGTTAAAATTTGAAAAAATCTAATTCTGTAATAGAAATAAATCGTTTCCAAATTAATTAATATTAATTATTCGGTTATTAAAAACTATTCTAATAGCTAAATTTTATTAATATATTCAATTAAAACTGTAAATTGAAATAAAAACCCTTAAAACAATAAAAGATTTCATTAAAAACTTTAAAAAATGCTAGATAGTAACGTAACCTTTCAATCAGTATTAAACAATGGATAACAGTCGGGAAGGAATTCGTGCTACTAATGCGCACGCACATAGTTTGATGTAGATTTTTTCCAAGTTCTTGGCGACACTTACAACACACGCACAGGAGAATATAACGCAAGGGAGAGTACAACGCAATCTGTTGATTGTTGATAACCTGCCGCACGTTTCTTGGTAACCTATAACCAAGAGGAAGGTAATTTGTCCCATTGGAGCTCATATTTTACATATCTCCATGGGGTCACTTTTTTGCCGCAACCCTCTATCCCCTTAATATAAGATCCTTGTGTCAACACTAGAAGGTTCCCTAACTGTTAGGTTTCCTTGAATGTTTTTAATACGTTGCGGATTATTATAGTTTTAAACCCATTCAACCAGACATTTTATTACAATACAACGTTAGCGCATGCGTATAAAACCTGTCCTAAACGATCCGGGAAGATACAAAGAACTGTACAAATAGGGAGGTTAGGTTGGAACAAACCTAACAATATACTGCAGCTGAAATGTTAAAAATAGAACAAAAAAAATAATAAGAACAGAATAGAAGAGAGTTTACCGAACTGATGCTTTTCATCATCATCCAGCTGTTCGAAGTCACTCTTCAGTTCGACGAACACTTCTTTCCACGCGTTTTTCGTCCGCTTTCTGTCTTTAAAAAACTCGTTTGATTTATCCCATAAGATGGGCCTCGCTTCCACCAACGATATCAACAGGTCCATATCGATATTTAAAGAAATCGACATCTTGCAGTTAAGAGTGTAGAGAGAATCGATACTACGGTAGAAGTAGAATGGAACCGTGGCTTGTTCGACGGCAGCCGTGCAACTGAAGCCGGCGCGGGAGAGGGGGAGCGGACGACCGGTATCCCCACTACACGGGCGCCGTTCGATACAGACGGCCAGGCAGCCGTGCCACCCGCTGGGTTGGCACGACTGCCCGGGTCCCGTGTGGAGGGGATAGATACCGGTGATTGTTTTCGTAATGCCGCTTCAACACGCCAGGTTCCCGCCCAAACATTAAAGGAAGGATGATTCACGCTACAACGAGTCGGGGCCGTGCCGATCACGAGGCTTTAAGAAATGTTATACGTATTAAGATTTAAGATTGTAAATGAAGCAATTCACAGTAAAACGGGCACGATACGAGTTATGAACATGCCTCGTCCGGGCCCGTTAGCGATATGTCAGGGTACATTGTTTTCACGTGCCTGGCTCGTTTTTTGGGATAATTCACGCTATAATCTACTGAGCCGATTTAGACGAAATTTTGTAAACCTGTTCAGAAATATCATACCCCGAGGCAAAATCGAGAAATTAATTTTAGCTCCAAATTTGGGGACGCTATTCCCCCAAAACTCTGATAAAACGTGAAAAAAAAATAAAAAAAAATTNCCTTCACCATATGGTAATGTATTTGTATTCTATCAAAAGTATAAAACTAGACAAGATTACTACCCGGACAACGACTTTTTTTAAGACCCTATTTGAAACCTTTATTGCGTGGCTTTCACCCAATAGCTTTTAAAGTTATAGATATAAAATTTAAAGTAGAGGAATGTGGTTTTTAGACCCCGCAAACCCCATATCTCTATCTAAAGAGAAGCTGAGCTATAACTGTTCAAAAAAGTGCTGTTATTTTTTGCCCATCCTGTATTTTCTCACTATGTTTTCCAAAGCCATACTTTGAATACACTGGTCATTCTTTTCCATTCTGTGCGATCCCATGCAACCCTCTGCCATGTTTCCCTCTACATATATTTTTTTTAATTCCTCATTCCATCTACCTCCGGGTCTACCTCGTCCCCTGCACAGTTCTCTTGGATACCACTGATTGATTCGTGGTAACCAACGTTCGTCGGTTGTCCTCACAATGTAGCCTGTCCAATTCCACTTTCTCTCGCAGATAGTGCTGGCAATGTCCGGTTTCTTTTCCTATCCAAACATTCGATCTTCTATCTTTTCTTCGTTATTTCCAGCATACTTCTCATCTTGCCCCATGACTTGGCATTATTTACAAGTCTGTACTGTTTGCAGGGTATTATGTGGGAGATGGCTCCACAGTTCGGTGCTTTACTCGTGTTTGCGGAGCACAGGTACTACGGAGTCTCCATATCATACCCCGAGGCAAAATCGAGAAATTAATTTTAGCTCCAAATTTGGGGACGCTATCCCCCCCCCCCCTGATGACGCTGAAAAATCGTGAAACAAAAATTACTTCTCAAAAAACGGTTCCGACGATTTCGATAAAAAAAATTCTAGAACGATTTAAGCCGTGCATTTGATTATTATTGAACTGAACACAATATCAAAATACATAATAAAAATATCTTCACCTCGTCGAGGAATCGAACCCGGCCACTCTTCGTCCGCGTTTAAAGATATTTTCTCAGGGAATAGATTTTTGCATTGTTAACAGCTTGCATCGTTAAATTTTTATTTAAATGAACTATGAACTACATTTTAGAATGTTTTTAATCAAAATCGAATGAGGCTTTTTTTTAATCCATTTATTGTATTGGAATACTATATATTTAAATATCTTACAAATTTAAATTTAGTATTAACAAAAATTATGATAATATATTCCAAATCAGCCATTATTAAATTAGGAGGTAACAAAAAGTGTAACATAAAAGAAAAAGAAACAATTTAACAAATAGTTAATTATACAGGGTGGGTCAAAAATAACCGCACTTTTTTTAACACTTATAACTCAGCTTCTATAATAGATAGAGGTATGGGGTTTGCGGGGTCTGAAAACTACATTCTTTTACTTTAAATTTCACACCTATAACTTTAAAAACGATTGAGTGAACGCCACGCAATGACGGTTTCAAATAGGGTCTTAAAAAAAAAAGTCGTCCGGGTAGTGATCTTTTCTGGTATTATAGTTTTGATGGAATAAATTATCATATGGTGGAAGGGAGGGGGGGTTCTTTCNTGTACTGTTTGCAGGGTATTATGTGGGAGATGGCTCCACAGTTCGGTGCCTTGCTCGTGTTTGCGGAGCACAGGTACTACGGAGTCTCCATGCCTTACGGCAATCTCTCTCTAACTGTAAGTAACAACAATAAATATAATTTTATCTCTAGTATAAGTGGCAAAGTCCTGATTGACTGACTGACATAGAATCAACGTACAGCAAAATATGCGCTCAACTGACAGACTTGAA
The DNA here is from genome assembly GCA_001010745.2 of Gerris buenoi. NCBI lineage: Eukaryota > Metazoa > Arthropoda > Insecta > Hemiptera > Gerridae > Gerris > Gerris buenoi. The sequence goes on from KZ651796.1 coordinate 103,828, forward strand.
GTTTTTAGAATATATGTACTTTATTCGTATCATAGACACCCTCTAAGAAAATATTTTGCGAAATTTTGATTTTGGTACACAGATTTACGGGGTACAAATGCCAAAGTAAGATTATCTTCCATGATTCATACCGTTGAAAAGCTCTTTATAACCCAGTCAATAAAGGATTTTATTCGCTACTAATTAGGGGAAAGCTGAACTTTCCTGATGATAGACCATGATAAGAGGTAAATTATCTCAAAAGTCCCCCCTCTCCCCCTTGTGCTTTCCCCCCTACCCCTTCCTTAAAGTCCAAAATTCATTAAGACCTATATCTTCAAAAGTACTCAAATGATCATTATGAAATTTGAATGGATTGTCGAAAGTAGCCCGCAGATAGCCCCAACTTAATTTTAACAGTCTGCGCTCTTTACATTTTCTAAATTGGTTTCATTTCTGTTTGTCTGTTGATCAAGTTTTTGTTTGTCCATTATGAATTAAAGTATCAATTTATCAAAGTGTATTTATTTCTACAGGATCTCAAGTATTGGCAGTACTTGAGCTCGTCGCAGGCTCTAGCAGACTACGTGGATGTGCTGAGACAGATCCGCACAGAGTACGGCGTCAGTAAGAGCAACAACCCGGTCATACTGTTCGGAGGATCGTACGGCGGAATGCTGTCTGCCTGGTTCCGCATGAAGTACCCAGACGAATCTGTAGGGTGAGTCATAACGCTCAAATTTCAAAATGATTAGTAAATGAAATGGGCGTCTGATTATGAAGACCGGATTTCGCACTTTGTTACTTTACCACACCCCCCCCCCCCCCCCCCCCCCCTTGCTTACACTTTTTTGCCAACGACTATCAAATTTCATATCAGAGATACATAAAAGTGCTGTTTTGAGAGGAAATATTTTCAAAATTTTCCGGGGACGGGCCACCTGGCCC
>KZ651796.1:143549-160157 GCA_001010745.2 Gerris buenoi
TATAGGTCCAGAGTTGGGTGGGCATCGTCGGGCCCCTGATGAGTCGGTAGCGACGAAACGATGCAGGACATGGCGTTTTGCCGAGCCAACATCTTTGTGACGTTTGTCTGGTGTTGGAACAGTTCCTATGTGTCACGCTAGCGTGGCACATCCCTTGGTGTCTCTCACATATGGTTTAGCCTATTGCAGTGTGCAAACACGGTATTACATTGCTAATATAATTTATTTATTATTATGATATTTAAGTTTTGCTTGTGATTGCTGGGTCGAGGGATGGGCTCTTTGTCAGTTCTTGCTACGTACTTTTCAGATCAACTAACTAACCTAGAAAAGGCTTGTAGTCATTTTTGATTTTGTCACGGAATTCTGCGCATGTCATTATAGAATTTGCTTCAATATTAAAGCAAATAACAAACTCATAAGAACATAAGAAACTCTTTTACAACTGACAGAGGTAATCTTAGGCTTTCAGGCGTCCAAATAGACCTTATCATTGCTTTTGCTGAGTTTTCCAATCATCTAAGTAAAATCCTTGTTACCTTGTGTAGGTCAGGTATGTAGAGTTTCTCTATGGTCTCTAGTAGAGCCAACTCCTTGTTGAGAGTCCTCACGTTCTCTAGTAGTCCCTCCATCTCTCGCTGCTGCTCCTGTCTCATGTCCTTCAGTTCTGACTTGGCTTCCAGCAGCTGTCCACTCAGTTTCTTCATCTTCTTAGACAGCCCCGCTGTCTCCTCCTGCAGTGAACTGTACTTCTCCTCTATGTCCAACCTCTCCGCCTGAAAAACCACAATCAAATTAGCACCTTCTCCTTACTAAAAACATCTTTAACCACCTTAACCACAACTCCTAGAATCAAATTAGCACATTTTCCTTACTGAAAACACCTTCAACTATCTCTAACCACCTTAACCACATCTAGAAGAAATCCTAGAATCAAATTAACACTCCTTACTAAAAACACCTCTAACTACCTTAACCACATCTACCACTCCTACCCTAACCTACTCCACTTAAACACTCCTAGAATCAAATTAGCACATTCTCCTTACTCAAAACACCTAAACCATCTCTAACCACCTTAACCACATCTAACCATCTCTAACCACCTTAACCACATCTAACCACTCAAACAATCACAAAATTATAAGGTAAATTATGTTAGTTTAGAAGCAATAATACACAGTGTTTATGAAAATGTATGTTAATATGAATGATGATGATATGTCGATGAATAAATTAAAATCTTCTTTTAGGCCTGAAGATGCCCCAAGTGAGGGGAAATAAAAGCGTTTTAGATTTACTAATGCTCTACAGACCTGAGTAAGACTGAAGGATAAATTAGATTAAAGGGTAATACACTACGAATATTAAAAATGTCTATATCTACTAATTAATTTAATTTAATAATATATATTGTTCACATATTATGTCGGGGCTAAAATTTGAACAATTATTTAAAAATTTCTTTTCACCACTTATTTATTTTTATAGTTACTTATGTATCTCTAATTATTAGAGATTTGTTTATTTTGTCTTCTCCGATATTGTCTACAGGCCAAGGTCGGCCTCCACCAGATGGTTGTTTGTCATGACGTATCATGTTTAATTGTAATAATAATTATACAGTAGAACCTCGCTTACACGACCCTCAATAACACGACAACCTCAATTACAAGAGCAATTTTCAAATCCCCTTGAGATTGTCATAACACATAATGTCCCCTCAACAAAATGAGTACCTCGATAACAAGACTGTTTACCTAATCCCCTTGAGACACTTGTTATCGAGGTTCTACTGTATCTAAGTTGTTTTGATTTTTAATAAAGCATGTTTTAGTAATATACATCTAACATGCTTAGCTATATAAGTGAGTGAAAGTGAAGAACCTCTTTCTGCTGCAGTTTGGTCCTGAGCTCGTTCTCTCTAGTCTGGCGCTGCTCCAGCTCCCTGGCAGATAACTCCAGCAGATGTTGCTGCTCTTCTGCCTTCTCCAGCAGATTCTCTCCTCCGACGAGGATCGTCCTCTCCAGGCTCTCTAGCTTCTCCTTCAGCTCCTTCGCCTCCTTCCTAACAACCAATCACAGTTTCACACAGGCATAGTCGAGTACAGTACCCGAGTACTCAATTATGCCATAATAATCAAGTACTCCATAATCGGTTTTCATAATCAATAAATCGAAACTACAGTCTGTGCCAAACGAGAGTTAGTGCGTTGACAGTGTGGGAAATCGAGTGACACACAGATTGGCCAACCTCTGAGGGAAAATATAAAGCCACTACATTCACCTTCTTATATGGTTATCCAGAGGGTAAATCTTGAGCTCTTATTGGCTCCCCACCCCATTTGCTAGTTTTTCCCACGTTGTCAACGCACTAACTCTCGTTTGGCACAGACTGCAGTCGATTATTTAAGCTTACTTTTTTCTTTTTCTTTTTTTTCTTTTTTTTAAACCGGGGGGAAATTAATCTCGAAGACATAGACCCTTAAGTGGGTCCTTTAAAGAAACCCGGGTTGCAGAAGGTGCTCCCTCTTTTTTTAATCTGTTCACCCTCCAACAGTCTCTACTCCTTCAACAGTCTGATGCCTTGACAGAATGTTAACACCTTGTTGATGGAAATATCTTTAAGCTTCCGTATCGGAATGGTTGCCTCCCCGAAGGTAAGCCATCTATGATTTAGCAGCCCGGGGCAGCGGCTAATTAGATGTAAGGGAGTTTCTTCATCCTCCCCGCACAGTCTACAGATTGATTCATTTGCCAGTCCAAGTAGCTGTAGGTGCCTGTTTAATCTACAGTGACCTGTTAAGAAGCCCGTCACTATGTGGCAAGATTTCTTGTTTAGACTCAGTATGCTACTTGTGAGTCTTGACGAGGGTCCATTTATAAATAGTTTGGATTGTCTCATTCTGGGTGACTTATCCCAGGTTTCCAGAAAGTCTCTGAGGAGGGAGTTTTTCAGCGTCGTTTATATGATGCACCTACAGATGCCCACAATGGGTTCTGGAGTTTACTTACTAATGTATGTATTGTAAAATCTGAATTATTCTTTTTTTAAAAAAAGGGGGGGGGTACATTTTAGAGCTTGGGGTTCTATTTAGAATCAATATGAAGTAGTAAATTATCCTTTTATAACTATATTTTTTAATCAGTCTGCCACCTGCACCAGGTCTTAAGGGTATAAATAAAAAATAAGTTTTTATATCATCCAGCGATATTTCAACCCCACTTGGGCCAATATCAAGTCTAAAATCATTTAATTATCCACATAAACTCTTATTAAACATTTTTCCAAATTAAGTTCTACTGTAACAGCTTCATGACTGCTTTAGTCACTCCACTCGAAAAATTTAAAAAAAAAAAAAAAAGTTAAAAAAACATTTCTCCAAGAGAAATTTGTCATGAGTGGTAAAACATAAGACCAACTGGATGACCCAGATGCAAGGAACGATCAAATGTTCACACACCCTCAAAATCAAAAGGGTCTCCTGCAAAAAAGGCCGGAATGCTCCCATAAATCATGACAGAGGTTTAGTTCAATAACCGAACAACGTCTTCACACAAAAATAACAGTTAGATACTGACTGAGCCTTCTCGAGCTCTTGGTGATGTTGTTGTTTGATCAAGTCTGCCTCGGCACCCTGCTGGTGATCAGGTGGCTCCTTGGGTGATAGCGGAGTCACCACCTCGGTGCTCTCTCTACCCTCGCTACCTGCTCTCGCCACCAAGCCTTCATCGCTAGACTCCTCCTCCTCGCTCGGCATTGTACCTGAAAACACATCACCACAAACAGATGAGTAACAAATAGAGAAGCTTCGATCCTACATGCACTCGTCTATCAATCTCACTCAATATAGATGCCAAAGTTCATGGAAACCAGCCCAGTAGTTGAGGCTCCACAGCTCTTCTGCACAGGCAGACAAACATTTTATAAATTTTGAATTCATAGAACCATAAAACTTGAAAATCCATTACAATGAAATGTTTGTAACATCACAATAGTTTCTTTATTGTTAAGGCTTTTATAAAATTCTCTTGCTTATTTTAATTAAATTTTGCTTGTATTCATATTAGCTTAAAAACTTTTTTTGTTTAAAGGTCAAAGTTTATGTATCTTTTGCTGTACTTCTTGCATCTGATAAGCAGGTGTTTCTTAAAAACAGTCAAAGATCATTCTTTCACTACAACTCAGAATCAACTTAACAGATAAAATCCAATTAAAAGATAAAATTATCCTTCTACACCCTTCATTATCTTGCACTCTAACCATCTCTAACCACCTCTAACCATCTCCAACCACCTCTAACCATCTCCAACCACCTCTAACCATCTCCAACCACCTCTAACCACCTCTAACCATCTCCAACCACCTCTAACCATCTCTAACCACCTCCAACCACCTCTAACCATCTCCAACCACCTCTAACCACCTCCAACCACCTGAAACCATCTCTAACCTCCTCTAACCATCTCCAACCACCTCTAACCATTTACAACCACCTCTAACCATCTCCAACACCCTCTAACCATCTCCAACCACCTCTAATCACCTTAAACCACCTCTAATCATCTCCAACCACCTCTAACCACCTCACATTATCTTCAACCACCTCTAACCATCTGCAACCACCTCTAACTATCTGCAACCACCTCTAACCATCTGGAACCACCTCTGACCAACTCATACCACCTCCAACCACCTGTAACCCCCTCTGTTTAGTAAGTATTACCGGTCTGTGATTCCTCAAGTTGCTTCTTGAGCTGAGCGATCTCCTCCTGGAACTGCCTGAGCAGAGCATCCTTGGGGTTCTCATTGACACGAGCCCGGTTACAGATGTTCTTAGCTCTGCTGGCGTACCGCAGCGTGCTGATAGTTTCATCGTAGTTATACGAAGCCGGACCTATCGTAGCACACTACAACAAAAACCAACACATTATTTAGTCATCTTTAAAGTCAGCTAAAGACACATGAATAAACATTGGGGGCTTTAACCCCCCCCCCCCCCCCTAAAAAAAACAAAAAACTTTTGACCTAGGGCCACCACTGTCATTCATCATTGGTGAGGTTGTGTTGCTACAATCGAATGTGGTGTTATTTGGACAAATTTACAGCAGTCTGTGTTTAAATGTTCCATTACATCAAGTTGCTAGATATACATAAAACATATATTCTTAAAGTTTGAAGTTTTTATGGCTTTGCGGCACACTAAGATAAGAAGATACTGGTTTACGTTACCATGACTGTCTTAGAGTTGCCTCCGAGAGAGTCCTGTAGTATCCTGGTCAGCTTGGAGTTCCTGTACGGGATGTGACTACACTTGCCATCGACCAGGGCCGAGATAACGTTGCCCAGGGTTGACAGCGACAGGTTGATCTTGGTCGCTTCCTTCAGACGCTGTCCGGTCGATGCAGTCTTACTCTGTCTTTCTGACCCCTGCACAAAACAACCACATGTTATAAACATGTGTTAATATTTTTTTTTTTTTTTTTTTTTTTTTTTTTTTGAGGGGCAAGGGAGGTGAAACCGTATTTACACACACTAATCTGTTGCACACATCTTGTGTAACAGAGTGTTGGACCCACTGGATTACACTACTGTCCTACCGACTAAAAACACCCCCCTTTCTTCTTGGGCCGAGTCCGGTACCGTTTATAACATTACTTCAGACTAGGCCTGTTCCTATAAAGTTTGAGCAGGTAAGTACCAAGGTAGACATGTTGTCAAAAGGTGTGTCGATACTGCATGACAATGCACCGTCCTCATGTGGCACTCAACAAAGTACCTTCTCATCAAGCTTGGTTGAGACATAGTGACTCATCCACCTTACAGTCCAGGCTTGGCACCTAGTGATAACCATCTTTTTACCTCCCTTGAAGGCAAAATGCTGTAATAGACATCTTCACTTGGGCGGCCAACGCTTTGATAAAGACAAAGAAGGGGTCAAGGAAAGAGCTGGCTTAATGACCCAGAGGGGGATTTCTTTGACTCTGATATTAAAAAGTTGCCTGAAAGACTCCAAAAGTGCTTGGATCAGGAGGGGGATTATGTTGAAAATTAGTTGATTGTTGTCCTAGAGAAATAGTCCAGTGAAATAGTCCATAAAAAGAGCTCAAAGTGGAAAGTTCTGGTGTAATTGTTGTTAGTGGTTTACTTTATGTTTTTAGTGGTGCTGAACACGAATCTGAAGTTGTCCAACAAAAATTTTACACACAAATATGAGAAATCATCATAAATCCACTATCTTCTTTTATTTTTTTTTTTGTGGATTTCGCCTTATAACTTGCAAAGCAAACTATTTACACAAAAAGTTGAGAAATAGTAAAATAAAGAAGAGAAAAATACCTACAAATTATTTCTTTCCCTATTTTTTTAAGTCCAATGGTTTCTATGCAAAAGAGGGTTGAAATAACCGGGAAATCAATAATTTTTATAAATAGCAACAAACTTTATTCTTAACATAATATATAGCGAATTTCTCAACAATTTATATGTATTTAAGTACTAATGCGAGCTCTTAGACACAAGTTCTATTATTTTTGTTGCTATTTTTCAATAATTATTGATTTCCCGATTATTTCAACCCTCTTTTGCATAGAAACCATTTGACTTACAAAAAAATGGTAAAGAGATAATTTGTAGGTATTTTTCTCTTCTTTATTTTACTACTTCTCTACTTTTTGCGTAAATAGCTTGCTTTGCAAGTTATAAGCTGAAAACCAATTAAAAAAAAAAATGTTTTGTAGTTTTTCGATGATTTCTCATATTTGCCGCAGGAAATTTTGTTGAACAACTTCAGATTCGTGTTCAGCACCCCAAAAACATAAAGTAAACCACTAACAACAATTACACCAGAACTTTCCATTTTAAACTACCATTTGACTGGACTACAAATAAAATTATTTTTTATCCTTAATAAATGTAAATAAATAAAAAAAAAGTGGAGAAGTTAAACATTGAGCAAGCCTGGTATTATGTAATGAGTGAACTTACAGCCAGGTCGACGAGGTTGAGTCGACCCATCTTGACGTGTTCATGATTGTCGACCCCCTTGACGCTCGTCTCCACTGTGATGGAGAACACAGCGTGAGATCTGGAACTCTCCACGTTCATAGCCGTCGCTCCCACCACTCCTGAAATTTTAAATTGCAAACATAAATTATACTGAGGGCATCGTCTTCTATCATTACACACCCCGTATTACAAGTTTACACTAAAAAGAAGTCAACCCCTAGTTTTTGAGGATTTTTTGGGGGGCTTCCCTAAAACTTTCTTATTTGAGTTAATACGTATATATATATATAACGTAACAGCAAAGTTACAAATTTTTGTGTCGGGTACTTTTAGAGATCAAGTGCATTACATACAGACAGACAGACAAGAGGAAAAATAAAAAAAAACAGGATGTATCTAATTTATTATATTTAGTTTATTATTTTTGTTTTATAAGTATTTGTAAAAACTATCATACCATGGTAAACTTTTTTTTGATCTGGTATAGGTGCGGAATTGGGTGGCCATCGTTGGGCCCCTGATGAGTCAGACACAATGAAACGATGCAGGACATGGCGTAATGCCGAGCCAACATCATTGTGACGTAATGTCTGGTGTTGGAACAGTTCCTATCTGTCAAGCTTGCATGGCACATCCCTTGGTGTCTCTCACAGATTGTGAAAACCTTTTTTTTTTTTTTTTTTTTGTACNAGATTCTCTACTTCCACCAGCCGAAGAGTCGTACCCACTTCCAAGCTACGTTCTTCGCATGCGGGAAAGGATGGCAGATGCCCATGCTAGGGTACAAAATAATCAAGAGGGCGCTCAAAGAAGACAGAAGGAGCTGTACGATCGTAGAGCTAAGGGAGCTCCATTTAGCGAAGGCGAATTAGTTCTGCTGTGGAGCCCTGCTATGAGACGGGGTCGCTCAAGCAAGTTACATCGGCCTTGGGAAGGACCATACAAAATTATAAAAAAGATTTCGGATGTGACCTATCGAGTACAAGACGAACGGGCTAGGAGAAGAAAGAAAATTGTACATTTTGATCGACTGAAACTATTTCATCCACCAGACGAGGCGCCGGCTCATTAAGGGGGAAAGTAGTGTGACGTAGTCACGTGTCGTTGGATTATTGTTTTAATAATGTTGACAGATTGTCATTGAGTTTTGTGTTCGAATATATTCTGTTCTTGAGAATATGTTATTAGTGAAGTACGAAGTAGAAGTAGAAGTACGAAGTAGAAGGCGGCTACGTTACACATGGAAACCTATAAAAAATGAAAGTAGTTAGTGTAGAGGGGGGGGGGGATGCAAACAAAAATTTGATATTTTTTGACAAAATGGCATGAAAAATTGTTACATATTTTTGTAATCTAGTCTTCAATACCTTTCATATAATGCGTCCCCACTCAAAATTAAAAAAAAGCTGGTACATGAATTTTGAAGAGGTGATAACGGCCCTCATATATGACTAATGTGACCCCCCGGAGGTGGATAAGGTAGAGATACGTACTGTTCTTGTTGCCCATGGTCATGATGTTGTCCATATCGTCAGCGGTGTTGACTATATAGTTAGACAGGTCCTTGATGTAGACTCCGATGTCAGGTCTCTCCTTCACCTCCAGCTTCATGTTGCTCTTATTCAACAGGTCTCGGATCTCCTCGTTGTAGATCTCATAGTACGACACTCGCACCAAGAACCTAAACAAACAAACAACTTACAACCAGTCGTAATATCACCTTAGTACAAACCTTCTGTGGTTCTTTTAGAACCACAGTAGAAAACCACACAAAAAAATCAGTCTGAGACAGTGTTTTCCATTTACTAGTTTTTGTAGGTACAATTAATTATTATTGAACATTTCATCAAAATTTATCATAAAAATAACTCTCCTGGGCAAGGAATTGAACCGGGGTTCTCTCCGTCCGGAACTAGATTTTTACTGGGAAAACGGCTTAGATTCGTATTTAAATAGACTACATTTTAGATTTTTTTTTAAGCCAAATCGTCAGAAACGTTTTTGAGAAATAAGTTTTTCCATTATTCAGAGTTTTTTTGGGGTAGCACTCCCAAATTTGGAGCTAGATTTCGCCTCCGGGTATGATTTTTCTGAACATGTATGCCAAATTTTGTCAAAATCGGCCCAGTAGTTTAGGCTCCAGGCAGACATTTTATAAAAACCACTTTTTTGGACTCAGGGGACCTCAAAAATGTAAATCCATCAAAATCTCAAAATCACATTTTTGAGCCATCACAATACTTTTTCTTTATATGAGAAAGTAAAAAGTCTAGATGCAAGGATTCCCTGGGCAACAGCCTTGAATCTCAAACTTTCTTTTTCTGAGCTAACAGAATTTGACCTCTACAAAACGAATCAACAGTTTTGATTGAACCACATACACATCAATTGAGCTTCAAAGTATGGATTTAAAGCAGGTACGGTGTGATCTTACTTTTCAAATAAAAAATCTAGTCCCAAAAGATAGCACGCGAAAATATGTGTGACTCTGTAAAGCCTAGTCCACACGAGTAGAGCAACATGTCTGTAAAGCCTAGTCCACACGAGTAGAGCAACATGTCTGTAAAGCCTAGTCCACACGAGTAGAGCAACATGTCTAGAGAAGTCTGATGAGAACATGTCTAGAGAAGTCTGATGAGAACATGTCTAGAGAAGTCTGATGAGAACATGTCTAGAGAAGTCTGATGAGAACATGTCTAGAGAAGTCTGATGAGAACATGTCTAGAGAAGTCTGATGAGAACATGTCTAGAGAAGTCTGATGAGAACATGTCTAGAGAAGTCTGATGAGAACATGTCTAGAGAAGTCTGATGAGAACATGTCTAGAGAAGTCTGATGAGAACATGTCTAGAGAAGTCTGATGAGAACATGTCTAGAGAAGTCTGATGAGAACATGTCTAGAGAAGTCTGATGAGAACATGTCTAGAGAAGTCTGATGAGAACATGTCTAGAGAAGTCTGATGAGAACATGTCTAGAGAAGTCTGATGAGAACATGTCTAGAGAAGTCTGATGAGAACATGTCTAGAGAAGTCTGATGAGAACATGTCTAGAGAAGTCTGATGAGAACATGTCTAGAGAAGTCTGATGAGAACATGTCTAGAGAAGTCTGATGAGAACATGTCTAGAGAAGTCTGATGAGAACATGTCTAGAGAAGTCTGATGAGAACATGTCTAGAGAAGTCTGATGAGAACATGTCTAGAGAAGTCTGATGAGAACATGTCTAGAGAAGTCTGATGAGAACATGTCTAGAGAAGTCTGATGAGAACATGTCTAGAGAAGTCTGATGAGAACATGTCTAGAGAAGTCTGATGAGAACATGTCTAGAGAAGTCTGATGAGAACATGTCTAGAGAAGTCTGATGAGAACATGTCTAGAGAAGTCTGATGAGAACATGTCTAGAGAAGTCTGATGAGAACATGTCTAGAGAAGTCTGATGAGAACATGTCTAGAGAAGTCTGATGAGAACATGTCTAGAGAAGTCTGATGAGAACATGTCTAGAGAAGTCTGATGAGAACATGTCTAGAGAAGTCTGATGAGAACATGTCTAGAGAAGTCTGATGAGAACATGTCTAGAGAAGTCTGATGAGAACATGTCTAGAGAAGTCTGATGAGAACATGTCTAGAGAAGTCTGATGAGAACATGTCTAGAGAAGTCTGATGAGAACATGTCTAGAGAAGTCTGATGAGAACATGTCTAGAGAAGTCTGATGAGAACATGTCTAGAGAAGTCTGATGAGAACATGTCTAGAGAAGTCTGATGAGAACATGTCTAGAGAAGTCTGATGAGAACATGTCTAGAGAAGTCTGATGAGAACATGTCTAGAGAAGTCTGATGAGAACATGTCTAGAGAAGTCTGATGAGAACATGTCTAGAGAAGTCTGATGAGAACATGTCTAGAGAAGTCTGATGAGAACATGTCTAGAGAAGTCTGATGAGAACATGTCTAGAGAAGTCTGATGAGAACATGTCTAGAGAAGTCTGATGAGAACATGTCTAGAGAAGTCTGATGAGAACATGTCTAGAGAAGTCTGATGAGAACATGTCTAGAGAAGTCTGATGAGAACATGTCTAGAGAAGTCTGATGAGAACATGTCTAGAGAAGTCTGATGAGAACATGTCTAGAGAAGTCTGATGAGAACATGTCTAGAGAAGTCTGATGAGAACATGTCTAGAGAAGTCTGATGAGAACNCAATAAAGCGGAAGGTTACGTTTCTGTTCACCGAAATTCAATCCCAAACTACTAGTCCCTGCCGCCGATCGCTGACTGCTCTGACTGGTACCAAACCAATCCGTGATTCAATCAGAGCGTGGTTGGAACAGCCGACTAACAGTCAGAGTCAGTCAGAGTTTGAGTTTGGGCTTCGTTGGAACGCCCTGTTCATAATGTGCATGCGTCGACAGTCTCATCTCAGAAAGCATCCACACTGTGGACATGTTGGGCAACATGGCTACCATTTTGAATGCAAAACCATAGACATGCGATTTTTGGTCTAGCAATGAGACCATAGACACTCGATTGTCTAGACCATGTCTAACAACAATCACCTACTGATGTCTATAGACAAATCACTAGACAGCGTCTCTGAGACCGAAATCACACATCACTAGTGTGGACTAGACAACACGCTATCTCACTCACTTGGTGTCCTCGTTTGCCTTGGCTATCTGTCCGAAGATATGAGCGAAGGAGTTGGGGATGATGCCCCTGAGTTCAGGCTCCGTGTTGATTCCCTGCATTGTGAAGGTTTTACCCGTGCCTGTCTGTCCGTATGCGAATATAGTCCCGTTGTACCCGGCCAGCACCTTCTCTATGATGGGTCGAGCCGTTTCATTGTAAACATCCATCTAGTCAAAATAAACAACCAAAATTAAATCATTCCACTGAGAAAATAGTATTGATAAATATCACAACCCCTTCATTGATATAGCCCTTTTTTCTTTTAGCAAATTTTCAAAAATAAATAAATAAGCTTTGTATGCCTTAATTAAAAAATTAAAATTGCAATGGCTTCAAAAATTTTGTGTAGCGAATTTTCTGCATGGAATTCCGTTTTAGACCATTCTTAATCGATTCCTGAAATTTAACTCTTTTTTATGTATGTGTGTGTCACTCCAGACGATATCTCACCCAAAGATGCACTTAAAAAATCCAAACAAATTTTTAAGTTGTCAATATTATAAAAAGAGAGGATGAGTTCGTTGGCCAAAATTTTTAGATTCCATTTAGGGGTCAAATTTTGACAATTTAGGGTAAAAAAACACATGTATTTTCCATTATAACCCCCTCTTATAAGGAAAAATCAGATGGAGACAACTCAGACACACCTTCTCATACATACAAGTTAATAATTACATAGCCCAGTGTTTCCAATTACTAGTTTTCATGTAAATTTAATTATTATTAAACATTTCATCCAAATTTATCATAAAAATAACTTCTCCCAGGCGGGGAATCGAACCCAGGCTTTCTCTGTCAGTGTTTTTAGCTATTTTCTCAGGAACTAGATTTTTTCCCAGGAAATCAGCTTATATGTTAGATTTATATTTAAATCAGGGATGTTATAAAATAGGGATAGAGCACTAATGAATACCTCCTGGGTTAAGGGCCCATTAAGAAGTGTCGCCAAGAACTTGGAAAAAATCTACATGTACGTGCACACAGGTAATACAAATTTCTTCCCGACTGTTATCAATCGTTTGTCAACTATTGGCTCTGAGGAACAAACCTTGAAAGGTTACGTTAAAATCTAGCATTTTAAGCATAACCTTCTTGATCATCTGCAGTTATAACCATTGTACAATCTTACGGGAAGGTAATCTATCCTACTCGATTTTCCAAGTTCGTGGTGACACTTTATGGCCTAGCGCTCTATCCATATTTTATAACATCCTTAATTTAAATTGACTATATTTTAGAATTTTTTAATCAAAATCGTCGAAACTGTTTTCGAGAAATAATTTTTTTTTCACATATTTTTAGAGTTTACACTCAGAGTAGCACCCCCAAATTTGGAGCTAAAATTCATTTCTCGATTACGCCTGGGGGTATGATTTTTCTAAACATGTATGCCAAATTTCAACCAAAAAGGCTCCAAGCGTCTGCACAGACGACAGACAGACATTTTTTAAAAACCACTTTTTTGCACTCAGGGGACCTCAAAACGTGTAAATCCATCAAAATCTCAAAAACAAAGTTTCACGCGCCTTCACAATACTTTCTCTTTATATGAGAAAGTAAAAATGTACTATTTAAAACAAAAACAAAAAAAGTACCTGTTTAGAGTCTGTGTCGAAGACGGTGTCGAAAGCAAAGACTTTGGGGAGGTCGTGCATGCTGGCCTGGTAACTCTTGACCGAGATGGTGCCATTGATTCTGTTGACCGCTACGACTGGGTTGTGACCGGACTCTATCTCCTTGTTACTCAGTGGTCTCACCCTCACCACTACTCGGATGTTTTCCACTTCCTCTTCCGGCTGGAAGCTCTGTCAAACAAACACATGTCCTCAGTCATTACAAACAAACCTCAAACAATAATTAAACCCTTCTTTTGTTTTGGTCTTAAGGGATCATTAATAATTTAAAAAAAAAAAAACAACAACTATTTTTTAATTATAATATTTTTTAAATACAGTAGAGTCTCGCTTATCCAGACATCCATATAATCCGGAAGGGCCAAAAACTATGTACAAATTGGAATCAGCACCTGTTCAGATTTATGAATTGGTAAGTTAATTGGAGCTTCTGCTTTTATTATCTATTAACATTTATAAAATTGTTCCTAGTATAGTTTATAGGGCACTCTTTTACTTTGTTACCCACCCAAATTTATTTTTTATTTATTAATAAATCCAAGTGAACAATTTTGTTCAAAATTTATTGGATTAAAGGTTACTTTGCCTTACTAGACAGTTAGACTAACGGATATTGTCATTTCTATTCACAGAAGTGTGATGTTGCTTTGTCTCAAGGAATATTTGAACATTCCCCAGTTAAGATTGTCAATTAATTTGAAAAACAAATGTCAAACACAATAATGTAAACAAACAGTGGGTAACCAAGTAAAATCTTGCCACATCTAACCTAATTTACTTAGTTACCCACCATAGGGTGGGTAACTAAGTAAAAAAGTACCGTTTATAGGTGCATATTACAACCTTTTGACATGAGGAATACCCGGTATTTCTGTAAAAAATAAACAGGTTTAGAATAATTATGAATAAGTATGAACATCGATAAATCTCTTTCGGTTCCATAGAAATGTAGGGCTGAAGAAAGGAAGTGTATTCCAAGAAATACAATTATATACGACTGAGATGGGGAGAGTGTTTTAAGAAACATGTAGCGGCGGCTCAACGCAGTTCTATGAAATTTCGCCGAGCCACCAATGTCAAATATCTCAACTTTTTGTGAAAGGATTATTACTCCTTGAATTTCATATCGGAACACAGTCTGTTTCTTAGGAAGTCCCTTCTATACCTGCCACCTGTGTAATAGATTGTCATTTTATTTTAATTCATTTGATATTTGGGCTGGTGACAGAACAGCTCTTAACTTAAATAGTGGATCTACATTGTACAAGCATGTTTTGGAGACTAATAGAAGTAATTTTTTTACGATAAAACCTCGATTTTAATAGTTTTACCCTACTGAAGCTTGTTTTATAGACATTTTAAAACTGATTCCTTTCAATCCAGACTGGATCCGGTCCCGCCAAACCTGATTAGCGAGACCCTACTGTAGGTATATTTGGCTCAAACCTGGGCATCTTCAGGCCTTACCTGAATATTATAATATGCTGTGACATTAGATGAATGATACTTAAAAGTATGAGTAACTAACACACTCATTGTTCATCAATTACTCATTAGTCAATATATCAAGCACTATTGATTGTTATAATGATGTCATACATCCAAATGACTAATTCGTATTGTAAGTACCAGAGAAATTTCCTAAAGGGTGGTTAGAGGTGGCTCTCTTGACCTGGCACCTACGAATTAACCATCCAAACAATGCAGGATTTATTATACAATGACATAATTTGACAAGGATATCAAGTTCGATACACACAGGTACCATTCATTTTAATCATTAATATTAACACCGTTACTTTAATTAGCTAGAAAATCATTTCGAGCCATCCTACTCAATAGATTTACTCTTAATGTCGATCTAAACGGATACCAAATCCTAATACACTAAAAATATAATATAATTTCTGTTCTGGCAAAAAATAAAAACGGTAAATCATATAAGACAATTTATAAGCTCGAATCATTACTCATCCTGTTTGGCTTCCAGTGATTTCCTAATGTGGTCACTTTCATAATGAAACAAACAAGAAATACTCACTTTAAGTAGATCGTCCGCCTTCTGAAACATAACATCACACAACAAAATTAATTTAAAAACTTTAACGATTTAACGACGTTTTGATTCGGTGATAAAGCGATGAAATTCGTTAACAAAACAACTTACATCCATGATTGTAGTCGCTTAATCTTAAATAGTTAAAAAGTAAAACATCGATATCCCAGTTTCTCTTTTCAACTCCTTAAAAAGCGAACGAGAACAAACATTTTGATTAAAAAACTATCTCCACTTATCAAAACAAAAAACAAAGTTTCTTCCTTTTCTTCCGAGACTTTAGTTTCTTTAGGGTATTTTGATTTTTGAACGTCGAGGGCAACACTGTTTCGACGTCAACGTTCCGAATCACGAAACGTTTTTCGCCCATTTTCCAGACCTGTTCTCTGCGTTTAGGTTGTCGTATCCGAAACTTTATCGGATTTTATCCTTTTCATCCGTCGGATTTTATCATATTAATTTAAAATGCCTCCCAAGTTCGATCCTAATGAGATCAAAATCGGTGAGTTTGACTTAATTAATCGTTGTTTTATATATTTTATCGGTGTTGTAAATGTTCGTGTTGACTGATGGAATATTTTATTTTCAGTGTACCTGAAGTGTGTCGGAGGTGAAGTCGGTGCCACATCTTCTCTCGCCCCTAAAATCGGTCCTCTCGGTTTGGTGAGTACTTCTATCAAATGATTTCTTACGTTTGTGCAAGATTAGTGTGTAGTTTTGATTTGTAAGTGTCGTGTACTGAGTACTGAGATGACAGAACATGTGGGTCGCGACCATATCATCTGTTATCTCACGTGTTCCTCCCGTATTAGTTCATAAATGAAAAATCCTTTAGGATATTTCCGTACTCAAGAGTTAAAACTTACATTTATGACGAAAGGATGTTGATTTTTGGTTGATGGTAACAAGTGCAGTGAGGGCTTATGAATTCCATGACGGATTCTACAATATCATAACATTGTGTGCCATTCGCAAACAATCCCACATGGGCAGGTTATCGGGTACCCTGTTAGTATGTGTACTCATTAACCCTGCCTTACTAAAGGTGAAAACACACGGTATAGAAAACTAGCGTATAGTTTTTACTATAGCTATAGTAAACTAGCATTTATGCCGACATGAGTTCTAGTTTTAGTTGGCTATTCGTATAGTTTACTATCCTATAGTTGTATTATACGCTATACATACAGAAATATTACTATACAGAGGGGCCACACGAGAAGGAAT
>KZ651796.1:172014-185245 GCA_001010745.2 Gerris buenoi
ATTAGTTGCTTGTCCTGAGATTATCAGTATCATTTAGCGACTGTTGCTGTTTTAGTTTACTTGTCAATGAAACTGATCAATTTGGCTCTTAGAGTTAACTTGCTCAGCATGAGGAAGTTGCACACTATCTCAGTAGAAACAACTCATTCAAGAAAAGTTTATTTTCCCAGAGGCAAAACATTTACTTATAGGAAAAAGTATACATTGTTTTTATAATTTACTATCCCATCAAATGCTCGGATTTACTTGTTGCTTTCACTTTATATAGTTAGCATAAATAACAAAATTAAATAAAATTGGCATCAAATCTGACGATATATAGTTCTTGTCACTATCAGGTGGAGCATATATTTTGTTACAAAGTAGAAAATAGGTAACCAGGAAAAAAACTTCATGAAAAGGGTGAGTACAATTAATTTAATAACTGATGTGTATTTAATTTAATTGAGTGACATTGACTTGATGTATTTTTGTATATAGATGATTACATTATTAAATAAAAATAGAATGCGTTATTAACTTAACGATTTAATAGTGGCGACGAGATAAAAAGGAAAATGGCACAAAACATGGAACTACTAAAGAAGAAGAGGAGTGCAGCCAAGGGTCAGATTTCAAGATTTGGCAACTTACGTGAATGTGAATTAGCAGTTGCTGAATTAACAGCTACAAATGCCTCTGCTAGCTTAGAAGTATTAGAGAAATTGTGGAACAAATACGAACAAGCACAGGACAAGGTAGACGAATTGACCGAAGCGGAGGGAATAGAACAAGAATTAAATTACAGATCAGATACATTAGAAATTTATTTAAGAATAAAACAAAAGCTTTTTAAATTTAAATTGCAAGCAACGACTGCTGAACACCATACAGGGCAAAAACTAAACAATTCAACAGTAACAGAGAAAACTACATTTGCTTTGGCGACCAACTTAAACTTTGTCCCGTATACTGAAGAAGAAAGATTTTCAAATTTTACTAAACGATTAGAGGTTTTTATGCACCTTAAAAGAATTGAAGATCCTTCAATGAAAACCTACATCTTACTCCACGCACTGACACCACAGTTACATCAAAAATTACACGACTTAATAGCCCCAGATGATCCTCGACAANCCCCCCCCAAGACAAAATCGAGAAATGAATTTGAGGGCACTACCCCCTGAAAAACTGAAAAAATTGGTTGAGTGAAGTCTTATGTAAAAAGGGTTTTTTCGGTATTGTGAACATGTAATTAGTTAAGAGGAGGGAGGGGGGGATGCAAAAGTAAATATTATGTGACGAAATGGCTTGAAGAATTACAGACTTTACACAAGTGTTATATATTTCAAATGGTGGCCTATATGTGGACTCGTTATACGCCTGGGAAGTGTGACATCACATACGTAAAAAAAGGGTGTTGTTATGTTGGCTAATCTGAGCTGGCTCGTAATATAGAATATACAACTGGGTTTTATTTATTTTGTTATTATTTTTTAATCAATTTTGTTAATTTAAGAATGAAAAATGTCTCGATGCTTTGAATTTGGGTGCGACCATAGAGCCTTATAAAAGATATATGTCACTTTTACCGCAGTACAAATCCATTTTCTGTGTGGCGTAACATAATCTGTGAGTAAGTTATCTTTTACATCTTATTTGTTTTGTCATCTATAATGTATACATTTTATTGGCTTATTAACGATGTTACTGATATATGATAAAACTCAGTCAAAACACAAAAATCTCAGTCAAAGATTTGTTTCAAGTAAAACAAATCTCAGTCAACCAATAATTAGAGTCGCATCTCCATACAACAAACTTGTTCCAATAGAAATTTCATTATATAGAATTTCTTTTACTATAGAATCACTATTTAGTATAGATAATTCAAGGGACATAAAAAAAAAAAATTGTTACATAGAGATTTCGCTGTACATAAGTTCGTTATAAGGAGGTCCGACTGGATTTGAAAATATTAAACATCAAATGTGAAGAAAAACCAAAATATCTTGTATTAAATTACTACTAATTTATAGGGTTTGTTATTATTTCTTAACATTATTATAACAATTAATTGTAAAAAACAAAAAAACTCACTTTTACGGTATGTTAATTGATATAAGATCAGAAATACGCACTTAGGTAGTGAGGACAACCTTCTATGGTCAAACAGAAAATATAAATATACCAGATGAATAAAAAAAAAACATAAATTAACCCTTTGACTGCGGGACTAAATCCTTAGGGGTCAACTCTGGTGCGGAAATTTTTTCTTCTTTTTTTACTCATTTATGGCATAAAAACGACTACTAGTTATAATAAATGGGAAAATTTAACTTTTTTTACCCAAAATTTAAGGAAAATTTAAGACATTACCAGGTGATACCTCACGTCATACAGTTGACTTAACCTTACTGTTGGGCGGAAGATATCACCTAGTGATACCAGGGTTATTGGTATTTTTTGCTCTAAAGACAGTCTTAAATGAACAGTGTCCAAAGGAAGAAGTACTGCAAACATTCTTGGTTGAAGCAGAACACAGTGTTAATGGCTGTATCACGTAAAGTTTTATTTTTCGTAAGTTCTCCTGGCTGCTCAAGCGTGGTTGAAGGCTGTGAGTTATCTGGACATGTTCGCTTTTCATGTTGCATTTGAGGATTAACTTGTTTTGGCTCATCGGGAAAAAACAATTTTCGTTTAAAAAAACATTAAACTGATACATTGAAAGAAATTATTGAACTGATACCTCTCTAATCTTGAAGCAACATACTTCAATTTTGTTACGCAACAAAATGAAAATTTCCAAAATTTTAACATTTTTTCAGTACATATTTGAAAAATTATACGTTAACCGTCGCTAGGCAATAAAGAAACATTAAATTATTAATGAATATAATAAGAAAAGATAGCTTACCTTACTATTTGTGTGTAATAAAAGTGCGAAGTCTGCAAACCCGCATAACACAAGTAAAAAAAAAAGCGATCGAGAAACGGCTTGAGGGGAATGTAGTTGAGACCTTCCCTGAGGCGGCCACAAGACTAAACAACCCATAGGAACAAGCTCTGCCATCCCCTCCCTTGAACAACGCACCCCCTTCCCAGAGACCCTTGGTATCACCAAGTGATACCTTCCGCCACTCAGTTGAAACTGCTAGATA
The DNA here is from genome assembly GCA_001010745.2 of Gerris buenoi. Lineage (NCBI taxonomy): Eukaryota > Metazoa > Arthropoda > Insecta > Hemiptera > Gerridae > Gerris > Gerris buenoi. Next base: position 175,155 of record KZ651796.1, read on the forward strand.
TCACCTGGTGATACCTCCGCAGTCAAAGGGTTAAAAAGATACATATTTTATATTTATTTAAACACATATATACATTGAATACAATTTTATATTTATTTAAAACACATCACATTATGTACATTAAAAATACAACAAACAAATCTGTGTATGGGAGGTAAAGGGCACTATCTCTATTTTTTATGAAATTGAGGTTTTAACAGTTTCCTATTCATTTTTCCCCCCTTTTTTTAGAGGTACAAGTATATGATGTCCTAAAACTAAAACTCACAGATTTAGCCAGTTGGAAACATAAAGTCATTAAAAGTACAAAATTTAAAAAAAAAAAAACATTAAAATAGCTCTCCCGGAAAATTTACAATTTGGCACAAAGTGCCCTTTACCTGCGATACAAAGAAATATAACATTAAGTTTGTACAATAACTTGGTAGAAAATACCTGACTAACAATCAGCAGTACATTAGTTGCTTGTCCTGAGATTATCAGTATCATTTAGCGACTGTTGCTGTTTTTGTTTACTTGTCAATGAAACTGATCAATTTGGCTCTTAGAGTTAACTTGCTCAGCATGAGGAAGTTGCACACAATCTCAGTAGAAACAACTCATTCAAGAAAAGTTTATTTTCCCAGAGGCAAAACATTTACTTATAGGAAAAAGTATACATTGTTTTTATAATTTACTATCCCATCAAATGCTCGGATTTACTTGTTGCTTTCACTTTATATAGTTAGCATAAATAACAAAATTAAATAAAATTGGCATCAAATCTGACGATATATAGTTCTTGTCACTATCAGGTGGAGCATATATTTTGTTACAAAGTAGAAAATAGGTAACCAGGAAAAAAACCTCATGAAAAGGGTGAGTACAATTAATTTAATAACTGATGTGTATTTAATTTAATTGAGTGACATTGACTTGATGTATTTTTGTATATAGATGATTACATTATTAAATAAAAATAGAATGCGTTATTAACTTAACGATTTAATAGTGGCGACGAGATAAAAAGGAAAATGGCACAAAACATGGAACTACTAAAGAAGAAGAGGAGTGCAGCCAAGGGTCAGATTTCAAGATTTGGCAACTTACGTGAATGTGAATTAGCAGTTGCTGAATTAACAGCTACAAATGCCTCTGCTAGCTTAGAAGTATTAGAGAAATTGTGGAACAATTACGAACAAGCACAGGACAAGGTAGACGAATTGACCGAAGCGGAGGAAATAGAACAAGAATTAAATTACAGATCAGATACGTTAGAAATTTATTTAAGAATAAAACAAAAGCTTTTTAAATTTAAATTGCAAGCAACGACTGCTGAACACCATACAGGGCAAAAACTAAACAATTCAACAGTAACAGAGAAAACTACATTTGCTTTGGCGACCAACTTAAACTTTGTCCCGTATACTGAAGAAGAAAGATTTTCAAATTTTACTAAACNATGGATGAAGACAGCGCAAAAATGCAGACTCTCAGCACGCATCTCGGACAGTTTAAAGTAAACAGGTTGATGTTTGGGGTGAAAGTTGCCCCATCTAAGTGGAACCAATTCATGAGTAGACTCTTATCAGACATACAAGGCGTTCTAAGTTTTTTTGACGACATACTAATTCAAGGAGCTACCTTCGACGAAACATTAGACAGACTAAGACAAGTATTCACAAGAATGAGACAGCATAACATAAGACTCAACAGGGACAAGTGTAAATTTTTCCAGAGAAGCGTGAAGTACCTTGGTCATATTATTGACGATAAGGGGCTGCATAAAACAACAGAAAAAATGGAAGCCATCTCAAAGGCGGCAAGACCGGAAAACACTTCAAAATTAAGATCATTTCTCGGCATGGCCAACTATTACAATAAATTCATTCCCAATTTGGCAACAATACTTCACCCCTTAAACAAGCTTTTACGAAAAGATGTACCCTACAAGTGGACCGACGAATGCGAGAAAAGTTTTAAAAAAGTAAAGGAAGAAATAATCAGTGACAAAATATTGACACACTTCAATAAGGACTTGCCGATTCTGATGTGTATTTAATTTAATTGAGTGACATTGACTTGATGTATTTTTGTATATAGATGATTACATTATTAAATAAAAATAGAATGCGTTATTAACTTAACGATTTAACACTAACTAATATACAGGGTGGGCAAAAAAAAGTCCGAACTCTTTTTAACACATAGCTCAGCTTCTGTAATAGATAGAGATATGGGGTTTGCGGGGTCTGAAAACTACATTCTTCTACTTTAAATTTCATATCTATAACTTGAAAAACTATTGGGTGAAACCCATGCAATGACGGTTTGAAATAGGGCCTTATAAAAGTCATTGTCCAGGGAGTGCTCATGAAATAAATGTATTTAAAAAATTACAAAAGATTTACTTGTTGTATTGTTCAATAGGTGCTCCTAGCTCATTTACAACAGTCCCCAGCACTAGTAGCTTGACGCATATCATCCCAGGCACAAAAAATCCTCTTTCCAAGTTCATCGACGTCCTTTATTCTGCCTCCCTCGACCCACGTGCACTCTTTTTTACCAACTCCAATTTTTGGTAAAATGCCACACTTTTTGCCAAATTTAAAAATGCATATATTGCATATTTCCAGCATAAGTCCATAGTATTGCGTATTTTCGCATAAATATTCTATTTTCTTGTTAGAAATTTCCACTAAGGTACATTTTTATATGGTTTTTCTATTCAAACATATATTATTTAGGTACCAAAACCTTTTAAGGATTAGAAGACATTCACTGTCTTACAGTGCAAGTAAACACCCTGTCCTTTAAGCTTCTGCAAGGACAGGGGGTTTACCAGTCCCTACTGATTGGTACCTTAAGCAGGCTTGTTTTCTTGTTTTTCGACTTAATCCCGGTCAAAGCTACCGCTGACGATTCATAGAGTGCTGCACTTATTATCGGATTAAAATGGCTTCGTTACCCAAATGAATGCATTAGAGTATTACATTAGTCATAGAGGGCTTCAAAGAATCGGCAAATTTGGCTATCCCAAAAGCTAAGAGGGCCCTTAGCAACAGCTAAGTCAGTCAATAGATTGGCATTTATTAAAGCTAATTTCAGGGTCTTTCCAAATATTATTGAAAAACTGGAGACTCGCGGTTAAGAGCTAACGAAAGCTGTAGCTCTCCTCGAGGAACTTAAAGAGAGGAGTAGGGGTTACCGGGTCTGATTGGAGAAAGACTTCTGACTGCAGACAAAATTTTAAGATTACAAATTTAGAGAGTCTTAGTTTTTCAGACAAATTTTCGTTCTTATTCGTTAAATCATTTATAAAAAACTAATTGCTTTAAAAATATAGTCAATAACTCTGTATTTCCCAGCCTAATCTTCAAATACCAGATTGTTGAGTATTTTAAACCCTCGAAATGCACGATTGAATCTCCCTTTTACAGTGGAAGGGAGGGGGGGGGTGGAAAGTTGAAAAAATGCCACATTAGCTAAAATAAATGCCACATTTGGCCAAAATAAGTGCCATATTGCCACACTTTATAGTCCCACATTTCGTAAAAATCAATCCTACATTTTGAAGGTCTCTGGTTATAACACTGAGGGACTCCTCCCTCCTACAAGAACCCCCTCCCCTCCCCCCTCTCTCTTATGGTAATTTATTCTATCAAAACTATAATACCAGAATAGATCACTACCCAGATAATGACTTTTTCAAGGCCCTATTTCAAACCGTCATTGCATGGCTTTCACCCAATAGTTTGTTAAGTTATAGATATGAAATTTAAAGAAGAAAAATGTAGCTTTCAGACGCCACAAACCCTGTATCTCTTACTATGACAGAAGCTGAGCTAAAAGTGCGGTTTCTTTTTTTGCCCATCCTGTATACATTAGATGATTTCACCCAATTGTGAGGATTTACTTTTTGGCAGGTTTTTGTGCTGCGGGGGAAGATTAATGACATCCTCTATGTAGGGTCGGAGCCACGAGGTGAGTAAACTTGCCAGCCTGACTTTATATGAAATATTTAAGGTATTTCACTGCTTTAGGTGTAGAGTCTGATGAATATGTTGACTTTTACTTACCAGCTGACACAAAGCCTCAGTATTTTAGCTGTTCGGTTAAAGCGAGCCGTTAAAACATGACATTAAGCATGCGAAGGTAACGCCTGTTTGAACTGGTCGATTATATCCGAGTAACAGGTGACGACCCACGACAGGTAATATTGTATTTTCTTATCGGCCATCAACATCTGTTTACGAGTGTAATTCACTTCCAATGTTTTCTCGAAGACGACGGGAAGAATAGTCTTGGATTGAGCGGCAGCGCTGTGTTTGCAGCGTTTGGCAGCCCTGTTGAGAAGAGACGACGTGTCGCTCAGGGCTGCCAACACGTAGAACGACGCCTCGTCTAAGTTGGGTCCAAGGCAGATCTGAGCGACGTCGTTTCTCATCTGATTGATATTTTCGACGCTAGCCCCGATAAGAGGATTGTTGACGGATTCGTTAGAAACGGATTCGATGGCAAGGTCGAGCGTATCGAAAGTGACATTGTTTGAGAGGTTCTTGGACAGATCTAATAGTAAGGACGCTGCTTCGCCCGGTGAATTATGGTGCTCGCCGTTAAGAAACCTAGTCGTCATCGAATATGAGGCTATAAAGTTACCCAGATTGTTGAATACGAGAGGCGAAGGTTTCGATTTGGTCACGGCTTCGATCGTAGGGATGTCGCTCTTGATCTTAGGGCACAGTTTCTTATAGTCCTCGTGGGAGGTACAAGAGTCTACGAAAGTCACCTTGGGTTTGCCGTGTGTTTCGGACCACCAAGGCTTCCACAGGGGAACCAGTTTAGTTATGTCGCCGGCGTTGGCCATCTCGAGAAAGTCTTTCTGTTCTTCCGCGGTGAGTTTGGTCCATATCTGTTCGGGATCGTCCAAGTCGATACCTCGCAGCCGTTCTTCTAGCGCAGTCTCGTCGTCCGAGTCTTCGCTCTCACTAGGGTCGTCTATGGCCTCTTCGTAGTTACGCTTTAGGATTTCCAACATCTTTACTCTGTTCTCCGGGTCGGGTTCTCTGACGTTCATCTCCTGCTCGACGCATTCCTGGTAGAAGGCCTCGGAACACTGGGAGTGCTGCGGAGATCTGTAGCAAGCGACGGAACAGTAGTAAACATTACATCTGGGACAAGTGTACTTACCACAGCCTTCCTCGCAGAACTTGCACACGCTCGACGCACTCAAACTTACACTCATAGCTAAAACGATCTTAAAAGTGCACTTTTAAAAAACAAAATTTACTCCGATTCACGATCACTAGTACATGAATAATGAATATGAATACCCAGAGATAAGGGATAATGATATACCTACTCTCAAAACAAAACATTTAAAATTCCCGCCGTTATTACCAGTGTTGTTCAATTTTAGAATAAAAAATTAATAGTTTTAGCACCAAACTAACTTTTTAAAGCATTTTAATAGTAGGTATATTTAGTAAAATAAATTGATTATAATATCACTAATTATAAATTTAAATTGTTTAATTTATCTCACGTTTTTGATCGACCAATAATTTATTTATCTCCGGGGCGACCTCTGTTATTTTGCCTACACTGTATTATCAGCGTTATCATTTTACTATCACTATTTTAAAATTTGTTTATATTATTTTTATCAGTTTCGACGTTAACTTTTCCTAATCATCCTTGATCCTGCGTCTTGTTATTCTCTGCTTTAATTAGTGTACGTGTTTTCTTGGGCCGATTTACACTTAGCGCTAGATTACTCGTGTGAGTGTGAGGTATAAGTGTGGGAGGAATGTTTCCTAATGTCTAAGCCGGCCGAGTGTCTCGAATGTCACAAAGTGTTCAGTCACAGAAAGAATCTATACCAGCACCAGAGAAACATCCATAAGAAGGCTGCGGACTTGCTCGAGTACGCTAAGAACTTCACGTGCGAGTGTTGCGGCGTGTGTTTCAGTTTAGTTCAGAACTTGCACAGACATAAGAAGCGAGCCCACGGGTCCAGTGGCATCTCAGGCCCTGTGAAGCACGAGTGTGCTGACTGTGACCAGAGTTTCCGCACCCAGTACACCTACCTCAGGCATCTACACATGATCCACGACCAAAAGTCCACTACTTATCTGTTCGCTTCTAAAAGAGGTAGGGCACGTCTCAACACGGTCAACAAATGGGCTAATTCGGATTGAACGTGACCCAGAAATATTTTTAGTTGGACCTCTACCTGGTTTATATACAGGAGGGTTGTTTTTCTTCAGAAAATGAGCGGAGCGGCTATTAAAAATTCAAGGGTACACAAAATACAAGTCTTAAGGTTTTTAATTTAATATGCAAGATTTTATCACCTAACCTCTAATTGGGGTCACGTACAATCCGAATTTACCCAACTAATGTTTAGATTACAAGTGTTGTCAGGGTAAAACTTAAGAATATGAGGCGGTCTATGGAAAAAATGGTGGGACTCCAACGTACTTTTTTGACAAAGGGATATCAACTCTCAAATGTATAAACTAAGCAAAGTTGTACCGCGGAGCGATGCTCGACTGTATCACTTCAGTTCAGCTGAAGCACACACCTTGGCTCCAGGCCCATACCCAGTTAAACCCGATATTTTCTTGTAGTAATAGTCCAAGATCCGGTATAAGGAATATATACCCTCATCTGTTATTTAATTAGAATAAAGAATATATGATAGAGAATTTATAGATTGATACATCGCAAATAGGTTGCCTAGTGAAATCTCGTACCGATGATGTTAAATAATAAACTGTTTATAACCTTCCCCTTACTTCAACTTCCTTGATGTGTTATTTATGAAAATCGAACATTAACTGAGAGAATTCATCCCGAGGAATTCAAAAAATAAGGGTTGCCTACTTTCCTCTCTGGGCAACTATGGAGTTGTCAGGTATAAACAGGTGAGTAACGTAATTAATATACCCTCATCAGTTATTATATCGAGTTATATATCAAATGAAAGCTAATTTCATTCCCAATCCAACCGTATTAGGTTGCCTTATCAAAAAGTTGGATGAATCCATGGTCGCCTAGATTTTAGATCTAAAATTTTTAATTTTAATTTAGAATTTAAGCCAACCTAATATAGTTGGATTGGGAATAAAATTAGCTTTCATTTGATATATAACTCGATATAATAACTGATGAGGGTATATTAATTACGTTACTCCCCTGTTTATACCTGACAACTCCATAGTTGTCCAGAGAGGAAAGTAGGCAACCATTATTTTTTGAATTCCTCGGGATGAATTCTCTCAGTTAATGTTCGATTTTCATAAATAACACATCAGGGAAGTTGATGTAAGGGGAAGGTTATAAACAGTTTATTATTTAACATCATCGGTACGCGATTTCGCTAGGCAACCTATTTGCGATGTATCAATCTATAAATTCTCTATCATATATTCTTTATTCCAATTAAATAACAGATGAGGGTATAATATTTTCCTTATACCGGATCTTGGACTATGACCTAATAAAGATAACTTGATTTAAAAACATTACAAACCTTTATATGTTATATACTATGTCAGAAATGTGGCACTAATCTTAAGATTATTACTCCCCTTATAAAAATAACAGAGGAGAGTAACAATCTAAAGAAGGTGCAAGGAATGATCTTATTTAGACTTTTACTCCCCATAAACTTGTTTTATTAAGTACAGTAGAACCCAGAAAACCCCGAAAAAGATGAAACATAATACAGTGACGGCTTTGCTGAATTTCTCGGAACTGTTTTGAGTCTCTGTTGTCTGCTTGTTTCCAATAAATAAATAACTTTAAACTTTGATGATTTAAGAATTACTTTTATTAATTAGAGTCTTTAATTGTTTTAGTAAACACAAATAACTTCATTCAAACCAAAGGTCTTTTACATAATACACTTATACTTTTTCGTTCCATACAACAACTCCCTATGGGACAGTCCACAGGACCGTCCCATATTAATTTGAACCAACTGTGTACATTTACTATTGAATAAAAGTAAGTGTGAGCTGACTGAGAATGGAAACAACAACTTTGTTTCAGAGTTTGAAGTGTGGAAGTGTGGTGAGGAGGAGAAGTGCAAGGCGCTGTTCTCAGCACGGAGCAGCTACAGAGTGTTCAGTAACGCCAGGAGAACTGTCTTCCTCTGCCATCGCTACGGACAATTCAAATCCAGGGTAACTTCCTTTTTTTTTTTCTTTTTTTTTGTTCCTGGGGAACCAAGGGGGTCCTTTGAGCAAACCCGGGGTAGTGAAGAATTCTCTCCCTGATTCTTCTATAGTCTGAGCAGACTGACAGACTCTCATAAAGTCAGGAGTCTGTTCAGAGCCGGTCCCTTAAACTCTTCTAAAGGCCGAAATACACGGCAACACTTTTGTTGCTAGATTGGGTGTCTAGATTGAGTGTCGCAGTGGAGACACCGCCGAGAGTGGACGCTAGACCACCCCCACTCCTACCCACTCCGGTCTGGCTAGCTCCGCTCTCGGTGTTTGTTTTCCTCGTGTAGACACCTGTCAGTTTGCTCTCGCACTTGGTCTAGGCTAGTTTCAGCTAAGTGAAACCTTTTCTAGAGCAAGCATGATCAATACCTCAGCCGTGCAACGCGTGTGGACGACGGAGGAGACGTAGATTATTAGACAAACAAGACACCGTGCAGACAGTTCGGACACTGGTCTAGGAACTTTATTCAAGGTCACACTCCGAGAGCACTCTCGGACACCAATCTAGCCAAATTTTGGCTCTCCATGTAGACAGATTGGACACCGCTCTCGCTAGACTCTCTCGCTCAAAGTGTCGCCGTGTATTTCGGCCTTAAGGGAAGAGTTTAAATTAGTATTTTGTCTAATTATTACTGTGACTATAGTCCTTTAAATGGGTGTTATTTTATTGTTCTATTTTATCGTTGCTCTACTAGTTTGTTAAGTAGCAGGTGTACGTGATGGTCTATGAAAATTGTATGCGTATAATATCATCATGTTTCGACAAATAAAGAATAGTTATTTACGCAACAAGGGAGAGAAGTATGTTTTCCTGCAAAGCAGGGTAGGTTTTCTCCTGAGGCACCGCAGAAGGAAAAAACTTGTAGTCTAGATAAATGAGTTAGCTCCCGAGGCTTGCCAAGGGAGATAATCCCGAGAGCAGAAATACTTCAATCCGTGTTGCATATTAAATTTTATCTACGACTTGTACACCATGGGTAGTAGTAAGTAGTAGTAAGGGGGCGGGGAGGCCAAGCCTGGCAACTAGACCGCACTCGGGTCCTTTTTGCCAACCCCTGGTTTTTTTCATGCCCATCGAACCACCTCAGTCTTACCCTCGAGTCTCCTAGTTTGGGTGATAAAGGAGAGGATATCCTGCCACTTAAGTGTGGCAAGTTCATCCTCTTTGATCATCCCCAATCCTAGGATGTGAAAGCGTAATCTTCCATGTCCTTCACAGGTTCCTACCAAGTGGTAGGCTGTTTCCTCTTCTTCGCCACACACTGGACATGTGGGGTCCTCTTCAATCTTTAATAGTGCCAGATGTCTCTTTAGCTGACAATGTCCTGTTAAGACCCCCACCATTTTCCTTAGGTTGGGTCTACCCAGTCCCATGAGCCATCTGGTTTTCCCTTTATCTAGCTTAGGCAGCATCATCTTGGTCTGCCTGCATCCTTCAGTCCTTGTCCAGGCCTTCCCTGCTTCCTCCCAGATCCACTTTTTGATGGCCGATTTGGTTTGACTTCTGGACCAGTCAATAGCGGGTTCTGGTCCGCAGAATGGCATGGAGGCACCTCTTTTTGCTATTTCATCTGCTTTTTCATTTCCAGGAACCCCTGTGTGTCCAGGAACCCAAAGCAGTGTTACCTCCTTTAGCTCTGCAAGCGTCTCCAAGGTCTCTTGGCACTCCTTGACCAGTGCTGAGTCTGCACTAGGAGCGCAGAGTGCCTTAAGTGCTGCTTGACTATCCGAGCATACTACTACTTTTTTATTTCTTGCCTCTACTACCTCTTGCCTTCTTGCCACCTCTAGGATGGCGTAGACTTCAGCCTGGAAGACTGTGGTAAATATTCCTAATGGGAAACTCTCTTGGGTGCCAGACCTTTCTAAGTAAAGTCC
>KZ651796.1:191664-213130 GCA_001010745.2 Gerris buenoi
AGTTGGGTATCAAATGAAAGCTGCTGAAGAGTAGGACACAAATATATATTTGCTTTTTTAAAGTTTGCATTCCTTATTGGTTTATTACTGATAAAAAACATTGTGACCCCCCGGGGAATCGAACCCGGACTCTTGAGATGGAAGACCAGAAATCATAATTACATAATGGGTATGCTTACTCATCTACAAAACCCTAAAAAGTACTTGGACGCAAGTACTTCTCTGTGATTTTTTATTTTTTCTATCTCCAATAAAATAAATACAGGGGGGCAAAGGTAGCAAAATAACTATTCGGAAATAGTAAAAAAATTACAGATCGTCGTAAAATCTAAACGGTTTGAAATTTAAAATAAAGTAATGAAACTTGGGGGATCTGTTCCATGTAAAGGGAAGTATGTATTCATCCACCCGCGTACTAGGGGCGACCACCATTTTGCCCCCAGGCGCTGAAATCTACAATTTTTATACTTTTGGCCCTTTATAGGGGGCAAAATATTGGAGCAAAAAAAAAGTTTGAAGTAAAATATCTGTATTTTTACCCGTCTAAATCTGCTATCAAAAATATACACTCTAGGTTAAAATTTTGAAGTTAAGAGGCCTAGGGGTAAAGTGGATGGCTACCCCTAGTAGGAGATTGCATGAAAACAAACTTCCCTTTGCATGGTAGAGATCCCATAAGTTTCGTTAATTAATTTCAAACCGTTCAAAAGTTAAGGGGGGGGGGGACTTTTGGACCACTTTGTATAGATTTAATGCACCCGGCCGTGACGTCACGCGGAGTAAAAGATGTTGGTTTCAGGGTTGTAGAGAGGGGCGTGTCTATTAATATACATTAGATAACAGGCTGTCAAACTGCTTTCTTTTGTTTGTTTTGATTTTGTTTGTTGTACTTTTTTGAGTTGATAAGTTTTGTTTTATATTATAAGATAAAATACCATGGTTCAGACATGCAGTGCGTATAATTGCACGCAAAGACATAAACGTGACAGTGATATTTCTTTCCATCGGTGAGTGTTTATCTAATTATAATAATGATAACACTACAAGACGGTCGAGTCAAATAGTCGAGTCTTGCTTGATTCCGTCGCTTTATCTTCTTATTATATTGTTGAATAGTTCATGATGTATTACAGTACAGCATTTATTTTGGTTTAGAAGCTTATTGATAAACTGAAACTTTAAACAGAGAACAAGTTGTGATGGCGCGAAAGCGAAAATTTGATTTTCGGTCCCTTAAATCCAAAATAACTTGTACCAAAAACCTTTCTGCCGTCGGTGCAGGGGTGTGGAGCCTAAACTACTGGGCCAGTCAATATTATTTTGGGTTGAAATATGAGCCCCTATTTACTTTAGCACCCCCACCCGGCACTCTTTTACTTTGTTACCCACCATTTATTTATTTATTTATATTTATTTATTATTAAATCAAAGTAAACTATAGTTTTGTTCAAAATTTATTAGATTAAAGGTTACTAGATAGTTAGACTAACGGATATTGTCATTTTTATTTACAGAAGTGTGATGTTGCTTTGTCCCAAAGGAATATTTGAACATTCCCCAGTTAAGATTGCCAATTAATTTGAAACAAATGTCAAACACAATAATGTAAACAAACGGTGGGTAACCAAGTAAAATCTTGCCACATCCGACCTAATTTACTTTGTTACCCACGCTAGGGTGGGTAACAAAGTAAAGCAGGCACGCCTACATGTTAAGTTCTAAACAATTGTCTGTCCTGCAAAAGTCACAAAGGTTTGTGTGTTTGACTCCTGGGCAAGTTTTATATTTAACATTCCTTTATCTTAACAGTTGATTATACTAAGGGATATGATCACAATTATAATATACACAAGTGTGATATTCCTTTGTCTCAAGGTGCATTGGAATAAATATCCCTTCGTCTTAATAGTAATTTAGACTAAGGAATATATACTAGGTGCTCTGTATATGGTCCTTTGTCTAAATAACTATTAATATAATAAGGTATAGAGGGGGGTGGGGGGGGGAGGTGCTAAAGTACCGCAGTATGATATTATACCCCCCCCCCCCNTACCTTCATTCCGTAAGATGAATTGAAAGGAATGAAATTATAAAATTTGTAGCACTATAATTACACATAACACATACACGTAATTTTTAATTATTTCTCAATAATTTATATCATTTAAAATATAGTTTAATGCGTTTGAAATCAGTTTAGTAAAAAATAATGAAGGCTTATAACCTTAGTGAATCAAGTATAACTAAGATTTAAGTTTAACTATATATGTATACATACCCATATATACCCACTATACTTCTTTTTAAATTATTTCTGTATTCTTCAATTTATCCCTTTGATTATACATTTTTTTTGGTGGTCTTTAGGGATTTTAAAATAATTTAAAAAAAACTACTATTTTTTAATTATAATATTTTTTAAAAGCTATATCGCCGAAACCTGGGCATCTTCAGGCCTTATCTGAATATTACATAATTATGCTGTGACTTTGGATGAATAAAAAGAGATTTTTAAAACAGCTTGAGTAACTTACACATTCATTAGTTACTAGTAGTCGCGGCAATGAAGCACTAAAAAGGCCAAAAGTTCGGAATCTTTTAGACTAAGACGGATCGGAATGCGGTTTTTTGCATTCGCTTCCAAAAATTATTTGTAAAAAATGCCCCAGGTTTGTTTTTTGTACAAACCGGGAAATGCATTGCTGCATCCAAACATGCATTTTTTGAGACGGCTTTTGGAAGATTAAAGAACTTTGTAAATAAGAGTCAGAATTGGACCTAATCGGGTTACCGGGGGTTTAGAAGGTCGCTGATCACGATTATGATGTTCAAATTGACCCACAGCTGACCTGGAGTGAAGCAGTTGTTATTGTGTACACTTTTGTCATACTTTCATATGAGAGGGGGGTAAAAAGGAAAATAAATTATTTTTAATTAAAAATTATAAATATTAATAAATTTGATAAGATTTGAATGGAAATTGAAATACATGAAAACAGCAAAGACGTAGGGAAGTAGAGAATGTTGTGGGACCCGCGTACTGCGTTCCCAAACCCTTCTCTTACTAATGACGTCACAAATTTATATTTATTTATTATTAACATTTATACGAATAAAAATTATGCTTATAACAATAGAATAATATTAAGATTCTACTTTTTAATTCGAAAGTATTTCCCCTGATTTTCCATTTTACCCCCTAAATGTACATAACAACAATTACTGTACTATTAAAGAGCTTTTCAACGACATACATCACGAAGGGTACATTATACTATTTTGACTTTAGGACCCCGTACCCCTGTCCCTGTGTATGAAATTCAAATTATTTTAATTAAAATTTCGCTTTTCATTTGGAAATTATAAAAAACATTGTCCATGAAAAAAGTGTATTGAACCAAAAAATAAATTTATTTATACCTAAACCTGAGCTTAAAAACATAAGGTACCATTTGTACCTAAAAGTACTAAAGGTACACATATTATTTTATAATCGAGTTCCTGGCATCAACTTATTAAGCATGTATTTCAATTTTCATTCAAAGCTTATCAAATTTAGCAATATTTATAATATTTAATTAAAAATCATTTATTTTCCTTTTACCCCCCTCTTATGTGAAAATATGACAAAAGTGTACATAATAACAATTGCTTCACCCTAAAAGAGCTTTCCAATGACATGAATCATGCAGGGTATATACTATTTTGACTTTTGTACCCCGTACCCTGTACTCCTGAGTACCAAAAGTTAAATTTTGAAATGATATAATCATAAAAAAAATACATCCATGTGCCAACTATGGAACTTTGGTAATTTATTTCGGTAACGGTTTTCTACTGCCGCCACCTGCTTCTACGGGTTAGGGCAGTGCCTGGACTTAGGTACTTAGGCGTTCAGGTCAGGCGCACCAAGTGTCCGAGGGGTGTTCGCCGATGCCATATTTGGATTCAGCGACCCAAAAAACCCTGGGCGCCGAGTTTCTCACCGTCCTCATGTGAATTTCGGGAGAGTCCCACAGAAGTAACGTTCATCGGCGTTCCTGAGCTCCAGGTCGACTGTGGGTCAATTCCCACAGCCAACACATAATCGTTTGAACATCATAATCGTGATCAGCGACCTTCAAACCCCCTGGGAACGCGATTTGGGCCAATTCTGACTCTTATTTACAAATTTCTTTAATCTTCCAAAAAATGCATTTTTTAAATGCATTTTTGGCTGCAGCAATGCAATTTCCGGTTTGTACCAAAAAAAAACCTAGGGCGTTTTTTACAAATCATTTTTGGAAGCGAATGCAAAAAACCGCATTCCGATCCGTTCTTTTGGCCTTTTTAGTGCTTCATTGCCGCGACTAAAAGTAAATCAATGTTACAAAATGCTTTTGTTCTACAACTAGTGGGTTAAGATTACTTTTATAAGCACCTCCCCAGACACTCAGACCATAAGTCAGCCTTGAGTTAACAAGACCGTACAACACTTGCTTAACAATATCAATCGTAACAAAATTTCTTATCGAGGCAAATACTCTAATTAAGCCAGTTAATTTAGACCGAGTATGAGAGATATGACATTTCCATTTTAAATTTTTATCAAGAATACTTGAGACACCGACATACTTTGTATTGACACAAGAATAAATATAAGGACACTGACAATTTACTTAACTGCATTGTGGTTTATAGTAACCAAGACTAGTAAGAAACTCGTCACTTTTCTTGGGAGAGAAGTTAATATACAATAATATCTATCTATATTATTAAAAAAGTTTTGTAAACAAACGAGTTCAGTAAAANGGGGGGGGGGGGGGGGGGGGGTCTGAAGGGTTCAAATTTCATGGTTTTAGCTACAAGTCCTACAAGTGGTGTAGAATGAAATATTGTAGAAAATGTACCTAAAATTAAAAACAAAATCTAGCTCTATCGAAGGTATAACCGGTGAAGATAGATTCATAAAATTGTCGTAGGACCAAGTTCTCAGGCTTATCCACTCAGGGCCGTCCCTAGGGGTTCAGGCGCCCGGGTCAAAGTCATGCGTGGCGCCCTGTATCCACAATATCCTTCAGCTGAAGTTTCAAGACCCTGAAAGCTGCTTCATTGAAAAGAAATTTAATTTATATATTAATTTAATTTAGCAGTTGAAAATTTGGTTTAATATGAGTAGGGTCCACAAAATGTCAGTAGAAACAAATAATGTATTTATTATTATTATTATCAATATGTGTATATTCTTGTACAGTGTAACATAAATAAATGACAAATATATATTTTATTTATTATAATTTCGGAATTATTTGAATTTTTGGATAATTATTTATTATTATTATTATTATTTCCAGATCAACGGTAATCTTTTTTATAAAAGGTGAGTCATGAGTCATGAGGTTGCCTGATTGACACCTGGTCATTGATGTCTGGTCATTGACGCCTGGTCATTGACACCTGTTAGTGACCAGGTATCAATGAGGCAACCTCATGACTCATGACTCACCTTTTATAAAAAAAAATTGACGAATTAACTTTATAATGATTTATATCTACTTATTCTTCTATCAAGGTTTGAAGATGTTCCGAAAAATGGGACGAAATATTACCTTATAAATGAGTTTTTTTTTACCCCTTTGGACACATAAGATTTTATAAATATTCATAAAAAAAGGGGGACTACTTACCTTATATATACATATAAAATGGGTTATAAGTATTTTTTTAATGCCAAATCATAAAAAAAAAATAAAAAAAAAAATTAAAAATGTTGCCCCAAAAAATTAAATTAGGGGTGGTAAAAAAGTAAAAATATAGGGTTATAAGTATTTTTTTAAGCCATAACATAAAAAAATAAAATTAAAAAATTTGCCTAAAAATAAAATTGTGGGGGGCCTCACTCATCACTTAGGGGTGCTAAAAAGGTAAAAATTTAGGGTTATAAGTATTTTTTAATGCCAAATAATAAAAAAAATAAAGTAAAAAAAACATTTTGCGCTAAAAATAAAAAAAAATAAAATTAGGGGGGCCTCCCTTATCACTTGAGTATAAAAAATAGTTTACGATTTACGACCTATTCTCAGACCTACCAAACATACACAAAAACTCATTAAAATCGGTCAACCCGTTTCGGAGGAGTTTGGAATCAAACACTGTGACACGATATATAATAGAGATGTGCGTTATTTAACGTAATAGGTAAAATAATAGGGTTCCAAGCATGTCACCTATTACTGACGTGACAGTGACTTGGTTAAAGCTATTAAATTTGTCACTGGTTACGGAACAGCCCCTAAACTTTTAAAGGTTTTTAAGTTTAAGGTAAGTGCAGGTGTGTAGGTAGTAAGAGTGGTATTAGTGGGGAAGGTTCCTTTTCCTACATGTAATCCTTTAATCCTTTGGACTGTACCCTTTTCTACTTAGCAGAAAGCCCTCTCTCTACCTGAATCAATTCCACACAGTGACAAGGGATAAGATATATTAAATATGAAGTTTTAAATACTGAAACTATTATTTTTTTAATAGGTGACAAAAGTCACTGTCACGGAAATAAGAAATAACTAATACCCAGTAATACCTGCTTGGTAAAATATTAAATTATGAAGTTTTGAATACCTATTATNTCCGGAACCAATTGCACTAGAACCTTGAAATTTAGAAGTTAGCTTCCATATATCAAATTAGTAACTTTAGATAAATGGTTAACCAATCGGGCATTTTGAATTAAGATGGCAGCCATACATATATAACAGTCAACGTATGTGTGCATGTTCTTTATACAATTCTACAGTTTTAGTCCGATCTCGATGAAAATTTGCACACATGACCTTCAAAGCAAGGGAAAAATCACTGTCTACATGAATATTCAAAATTTTAATTTTGGTACACAGGGGTACGGGGTACAAATGTGAAAGTAATGAATTGAATACCCTTCATGATGCATATCGTTGAAATGCTCTTTAAGAGGACAGTAATTGTTGTTATGTAGTTTTATCATAGTTTCACTTAGGAGGGGGTAAAATTGACAGATACAGTTATATCTTACGAAAAAAGAAGCGTATCCGTATGAGAGTGTCATTTGTCCTAATTTTATGAATATTTACACACTTTTTCTTCAAAACAAAGTAAAGGTCACTGCCTACATGAGATTACGAAATTAAAATTTTGGTACACAGGGGTACGGGGTACAAGTAATGAATACCCTTCATCTTCATGATGCATATCGTCGAAATGCTCTTTAAGAGTACAGTAATTGTTGTTATATGTACGGGGTACAAATGACAAAGTAATGGATACCCTTCATGATACAAATCGTTGAACAGCTGTTTAAGAGAAAAGTAATAGTTCTTAAGTACAGTTTTGTATTATTTTCATTTAGAAGGCGGAGAGGTAAAATGGAAATTTATATCTATATCTATATATGTTCATAAAAGTCAACTCATGTGTGTACAGTGTACATATGCATGTTTTTTTTATACAAATCTACAGTTTTATTCCGATCTCGATGAAAATTTGCACACTTGACCTTCAAAGCAAGGGGAAAGGTAACTGTTTACATGAATTTTCGAACTATAAATTTTGGATCAAAGGGGTACGGGGTAAAAGTAATGACTACCCTTCATCATCATGATGCTGAGGCATATCTTTGAAATGCTTTTTAAGAGTACAGTAATTGTTGTTATGTACAGTTTTGTCATATTTTTATTTAGGAGGGGGAGAAATTTAGGATATTTGCAAATGATTTATCAAAGAGGAGGGGGATATAAGTAGGTAGGAGGGATAGAATCTGGATATTGTCGCATATTAAAATAATTTGTATGCTTTCCTGGTAGTTTATAAACTTAAAAAATTTAAAAACATTCCGTAGCGAAGCACGGGTATCCAGCTAGTTGTTTATAAACATAAAATAAATTGGTTGTGCTTAAAGTTCCACGCAAAAAAGATTTCGTTGGTATTGTGAACATTAAAGTATTATAAGGCGGGGGGGGCACACACAATACTTTGATGGTTTTTGACAAATTGGCATAATAATTAATTTACTTTCNCCCCCCACAAAATCAAAACCAAAACAATCCCTCATCAACATGAGACATTACGTCATTAAGATGTTGTCTCGGCAGTACGCCATGTCCTGCATCGCTTCATAGCATCTGACTCATCAGGGGCCCGGCGATGCCCACCCAATGCAAAGATCAGTTATAGGGCTTATCAGAGAACAATGCTCTCTTACCGCCGTACTTGCAAATGCATATGTGATACGACATAACAATGCAGGACATAATGTAATGCCAAGCCAACATCGTTTGACGTAATATCTGATGTTGGAACAGTTCCTATGCATCGCACTTGTGTGCCACATAGAAATAAAAAAAACTATTTTGATTAAAATAAGTCTATAATGTGGTCTATTTAAATTCGAATATAATCATATTGGTTGTTTTCCTGAGAAAAATCTAGGGTTGGTTGGGAATTACAAACCAGGTCGATGGAGAAGTAACTGCTGTGTCTGTATTTAGTACTTTTGGGTACAAATGGTACTTTAAAAATTATGCTTATATTTAATATAATAAAAGTATAATTCTACTTTTAATTTAATTAAAAAGTATTTTTCCCCTGCTTTTCCATTTTACCCCCTAAATGTATGTAACAACAATTACTGTACTATTAAAGAGCTTTTCAACGACATACATCATGAAGGGTATATACTATTTTGACTTAAGGACCCCGTACCCCTGTCCCTGTGTACAAAATTTAAATTATTTTAATTAAAATTTCGCTTTTCATTTGGAAATTATAAAAAAAAAAAAAAAAAATCTCCATGAAATAAATGCATTGAACAAAAAAAATAAATTTATTTATACCTAAACCTGAGCTTAAAAACATAAGGTACCATTTGTACCTAAAAGTACTAAAGGTACACATATTATTTTATAATCGAGTTCCTGGCATCAACTTATTAAGCATGTATTTCAATTTTCATTCAAAGCTTATCAAATTTAGCAATATTTATAATATTTANTTAACGTTTAGCCTAATACGAGTTGTTCAATAAAATCAAAGTATTCAAACCAGTAAAACGTTTTTCTTTATTAAGATCGCACGGCAGCCACAATATTATTTAGTTAAATTGGAGCACCCAGCGATAAAGTAGTTTTATATGAAAGATTGACAAAGAAAGACAAAAGGCCCAAGAACGATGAAACAAGAACAAAGAAATAAAAACGAAAAATTGTTAGTGGCAATCTAAGGCTGTAGAGGGCATCGATTTACTTATCGGGGACCTAATTAAGATCTATAGAACGATACCAAGAAGCTGGAGAGAAGTGAAAGTGGTCTTTATCCCAAAACAAGGAAAGCCTGACCTCACTCTAGCAAAATCATACCGACCCATAAGTCTCACCTCGTTTCTTTTAAAAACCNAAAATTGTTCAACAACTTACAGCTAATTACGTAGTAAATAAGTTGAAAATTATAATGAATTTTAATTAGGTTTGCATTTTAGTAGAATAGGATAATCTTGTTCATAATAACAAAATCGATCAAATAACAGAATAACTATATTTCACATTTTGAAATAAGTAAGATAATTTTATTACCTCAATTTAGTTTAATTATTAAAAGAAGAGGCTTTTTTCAAAATTTATTGGTTAAAAAGAAGGGTTCAGGGGGCAAAAAGAAGGGTTTATGGGATAAAAAGAAGGGGGAAAACACAAAAATAGAGGCGAGTTTGTATGTTTTGTCAGATAAGCCAGTACCTTCAGTACTTACAAAACAGCCGCTAGGTAGGCGCTAGTGTCACCCACGCACGGAGNGTAATTATATGTCCTAAATACCGGACATTGATAATAAACCTGAGCTTAAAAACATAAGGTACCATTTGTACCTAAAAGTACTAAAGGTACACATATTATTTTATAATCGAGTTCCTGGCATCAACTTATTAAGCATGTATTTCAATTTTCATTCAAAGCTTATCAAATTTAGCAATATTTATAATATTTAATTAAAAATCATTTATTTTCCTTTTACCCCCCTCTTATGTGAAAATATGACAAAAGTGTACATAATAACAATTGCTTCACCCTAAAAGAGCTTTCCAATGACATGAATCATGCAGGGTATATACTATTTTGACTTTTGTACCCCGTACCCTGTACTCCTGAGTACCAAAAGTTAAATTTTGAAATGATATAATCATAAAAAAAATACATCCATGTGCCAACTATGGAACTTTGGTAATTTATTTCGGTAACGGTTTTCTACTGCNTTTCAATTCATATTTTTTCTTTGGCCCATCAGGTATATATTTTTATTAACAGCAGAAATATAGTTTGTTTTTTGGGAAGGGGGGATGCAAAAAGATTTTTGACAAAATGAAATGAAAATCAAAAATATATTTTAAAAATATATACTTTTTCACTTTGCGCGAATTATCTGCCATTTTGAATTTGAACAGCTGATTATTTTGAGTTGGCTAAGTTTTTTTTGTGCGCGTCGAAAATCTTTAATACGGAAAAGTTTTTTTTTATCTCTTTTGATTCAAATGTTATTGAAACTTTAAAGAGACATAGGCACATGACAGACAGACATAGGCACATGACAGACAGACATAGGCACATGACAGACAGACATAGGAACAAAACTATAAGGTTTTTTTTTTTTGGCAAGAAAACCAAAAAACATATGCGACATGCAATCGTAGAAAGGACAATTTAGCCCCCAGTGGCGATCCTAGGTCAANAGTTCCCTTCAAGTTGGTTATTTAGTTTCATTGATGCTTGCTTTTGCTCGCTCTCGTTACAGTTGCCTCTTTAATCAGTTACGTTTCGTATTCTTTTTTTCCATAATCACTTAAATATATATTTTTTTACAAAAATATAATTTTTAATTTGAATTGAATTAAGACAAAAATATTGTTAAATAAATAAAAATAGACATTTCGTGTAAAATAAAAATTTCAAAGTCGTTCCAAAAATAACGTAGTTCCATGAAATCTTGGAACGATTGGAACCGTTCCAACGCAGGAACTAGTTATTTTTATAGTTACGTTCCGTTCCTCCCATCCCTAATGCACACACCTTGCAAAAAAAGATCGCTAAATCAGTCTTTTTCAGGAATTTTCTTAACAGTCCTTTTCAGTACTTTCTATACCTAACGTTATATTTTACAGCATATATGTATTTGTCAACATTGAAAAGAAACAAGAGATCAATTTTAATGCTTCACTTTAGAGTGCCTCAACGTGGCAGCCGCCGCTTTCCGGGGGTTGACGAGCGAAGCGAGTAGGGGGCGGAGCCCCTAGTATTCATTCACTTTTGTTTTACACAATTTTTGTTGGCAGATTTCCTCGAGATGAAGATCTGAGAAGGAGGTGGGTCGAAGCCGTGGGTAGAAGTGACTTCAAAGTGTCAAAGTACTCAGCGCTTTGCTCCAAGCACTTCACTCCTGAGTCTTACAACAGTAATGGCTGGAGCTCTAGGAAAGCGCTGGATAAGGACGCTGTCCCGACCATCTTTGACTTTCCTCTGCACTACATCAAAGTGGAACCGCAGGAATCTCCGTCCAACTGTTTGCAAAACCAGCAACACATTCCCAGGTACCTTCTTATTATGCAGTGACTGCTAAGCTAACATTGTTTATTAATAAGTATGATGGACCAATGTAGATGTGAATAGTACAAATTAAATTTATTTGAGTTGTTTTGACTCTTCCTTGTCAGGTCGTCCTCAGTCAATTTATTTATTTAAAAAGAAGTAGGTATTTAATTTGAAGCAGCATTTTTGTCTTTGACGAAAATCAGTCAAATTGATTTAATTTTAAAAATAAAACTATGTGATATTTTATTTGAATTTTTAATTACAGTAGAATCCTGGTACTTCATATCCCGTTATATCATATATCCCGTCATTGTCCCTTGAACAAATCCCGATAATTGGTATAAAACCAATGCATTTCGGTCCCCTCAGTATAACGCATTATTTTCCCTTTCAAGGTGAACATAAACGTCTTATAACTCGTATAATTTGGAGAATAATCCCGATGAAACGTATGAATGGAGGGGGAAATTTCCAAGATTTGCTTATTTACTGGCTATATCTGTTGTTGTACTCTACTCAGAAAAAAATAACAACAGTTCACACTTCACTACAATTAGAGGAAGTATTAATTAAGTGTTTTTTTATTAATTCCGAATTGCAAAGGAACCTATTGGAGGGAACATTCTTCGGGAAAAAATTAGAACTCTCGCGTGATGTTTGATCGGCATTAAACAAAGACTCAGGGGGGAGAGTGTGATTGTGTCCAAACCAAAAGGTAATTCCTGGACAGCCTAGGACTAGAAGAAGGATTAACTCTTATAATTCTGAGAAAAAACATGGTTATAAACGTATATGAAAGGAGAGGACCCTTTTCCAAGATTTGGTTGTTTACCTCCTTCTGTTCTACTCAGATAAAATGCTATGGACAACTCCCGAACAAATGGTTATTCAATAAAACAAATTATAATTTTTTTTTAAACCAAGTACATATTAATTTTTTATGATCATACGCAGTGTATTTTTATGTGCAAAATAAATACAAGTCTTAATTATTACATTAATTTTTCTTTTTTTACCATCAATATTTCATAATCCCGATTTAGTGAACTACTCGATATATCGTATTTTTTCTTCGACCCCTTGAAGATACGATATATCGGGATTCTACTGTANAAACTCCTTGTCGGCTAAAAGCTGAATCAAGCATTGAAAACTGCAGCGAACAAGCTTTTCAAACTCCTTGTCGGCTAAAAGCTGAATCAAGCATTGAAAACTGCAGCGAACAAGCTTTTCAAACTCCTTGTCGGCTAAAAGCTGAATCAAGCATTGAAAACTGCAGCGAACAAGCTTTTCAAACTCCTTGTCGGCTAAAAGCTGAATCAAGCATTGAAAACTGCAGCGAACAAGCTTTTCAAACTCCTTGTCGGCTAAAAGCTGAATCAAGCATTGAAAACTGCAGCGAACAAGCTTTTCAAACTCCTTGTCGGCTAAAAGCTGAATCAAGCATTGAAAACTGCAGCGAACAAGCTTTTCAAACTCCTTGTCGGCTAAAAGCTGAATCAAGCATTGAAAACTGCAGCGAACAAGCTTTTCAAACTCCTTGTCGGCTAAAAGCTGAATCAAGCATTGAAAACTGCAGCGAACAAGCTTTTCAAACTCCTTGTCGGCTAAAAGCTGAATCAAGCATTGAAAACTGCAGCGAACAAGCTTTTCAAACTCCTTGTCGGCTAAAAGCTGAATCAAGCATTGAAAACTGCAGCGAACAAGCTTTTCAAACTCCTTGTCGGCTAAAAGCTGAATCAAGCATTGAAAACTGCAGCGAACAAGCTTTTCAAACTCCTTGTCGGCTAAAAGCTGAATCAAGCATTGAAAACTGCAGCGAACAAGCTTTTCAAACTCCTTGTCGGCTAAAAGCTGAATCAAGCATTGAAAACTGCAGCGAACAAGCTTTTCAAACTCCTTGTCGGCTAAAAGCTGAATCAAGCATTGAAAACTGCAGCGAACAAGCTTTTCAAACTCCTTGTCGGCTAAAAGCTGAATCAAGCATTGAAAACTGCAGCGAACAAGCTTTTCAAACTCCTTGTCGGCTAAAAGCTGAATCAAGCATTGAAAACTGCAGCGAACAAGCTTTTCAAACTCCTTGTCGGCTAAAAGCTGAATCAAGCATTGAAAACTGCAGCGAACAAGCTTTTCAAACTCCTTGTCGGCTAAAAGCTGAATCAAGCATTGAAAACTGCAGCGAACAAGCTTTTCAAACTCCTTGTCGGCTAAAAGCTGAATCAAGCATTGAAAACTGCAGCGAACAAGCTTTTCAAACTCCTTGTCGGCTAAAAGCTGAATCAAGCATTGAAAACTGCAGCGAACAAGCTTTTCAAACTCCTTGTCGGCTAAAAGCTGAATCAAGCATTGAAAACTGCAGCGAACAAGCTTTTCAAACTCCTTGTCGGCTAAAAGCTGAATCAAGCATTGAAAACTGCAGCGAACAAGCTTTTCAAACTCCTTGTCGGCTAAAAGCTGAATCAAGCATTGAAAACTGCAGCGAACAAGCTTTTCAAACTCCTTGTCGGCTAAAAGCTGAATCAAGCATTGAAAACTGCAGCGAACAAGCTTTTCAAACTCCTTGTCGGCTAAAAGCTGAATCAAGCATTGAAAACTGCAGCGAACAAGCTTTTCAAACTCCTTGTCGGCTAAAAGCTGAATCAAGCATTGAAAACTGCAGCGAACAAGCTTTTCAAACTCCTTGTCGGCTAAAAGCTGAATCAAGCATTGAAAACTGCAGCGAACAAGCTTTTCAAACTCCTTGTCGGCTAAAAGCTGAATCAAGCATTGAAAACTGCAGCGAACAAGCTTTTCAAACTCCTTGTCGGCTAAAAGCTGAATCAAGCATTGAAAACTGCAGCGAACAAGCTTTTCAAACTCCTTGTCGGCTAAAAGCTGAATCAAGCATTGAAAACTGCAGCGAACAAGCTTTTCAAACTCCTTGTCGGCTAAAAGCTGAATCAAGCATTGAAAACTGCAGCGAACAAGCTTTTCAAACTCCTTGTCGGCTAAAAGCTGAATCAAGCATTGAAAACTGCAGCGAACAAGCTTTTCAAACTCCTTGTCGGCTAAAAGCTGAATCAAGCATTGAAAACTGCAGCGAACAAGCTTTTCAAACTCCTTGTCGGCTAAAAGCTGAATCAAGCATTGAAAACTGCAGCGAACAAGCTTTTCAAACTCCTTGTCGGCTAAAAGCTGAATCAAGCATTGAAAACTGCAGCGAACAAGCTTTTCAAACTCCTTGTCGGCTAAAAGCTGAATCAAGCATTGAAAACTGCAGCGAACAAGCTTTTCAAACTCCTTGTCGGCTAAAAGCTGAATCAAGCATTGAAAACTGCAGCGAACAAGCTTTTCAAACTCCTTGTCGGCTAAAAGCTGAATCAAGCATTGAAAACTGCAGCGAACAAGCTTTTCAAACTCCTTGTCGGCTAAAAGCTGAATCAAGCATTGAAAACTGCAGCGAACAAGCTTTTCAAACTCCTTGTCGGCTAAAAGCTGAATCAAGCATTGAAAACTGCAGCGAACAAGCTTTTCAAACTCCTTGTCGGCTAAAAGCTGAATCAAGCATTGAAAACTGCAGCGAACAAGCTTTTCAAACTCCTTGTCGGCTAAAAGCTGAATCAAGCATTGAAAACTGCAGCGAACAAGCTTTTCAAACTCCTTGTCGGCTAAAAGCTGAATCAAGCATTGAAAACTGCAGCGAACAAGCTTTTCAAACTCCTTGTCGGCTAAAAGCTGAATCAAGCATTGAAAACTGCAGCGAACAAGCTTTTCAAACTCCTTGTCGGCTAAAAGCTGAATCAAGCATTGAAAACTGCAGCGAACAAGCTTTTCAAACTCCTTGTCGGCTAAAAGCTGAATCAAGCATTGAAAACTGCAGCGAACAAGCTTTTCAAACTCCTTGTCGGCTAAAAGCTGAATCAAGCATTGAAAACTGCAGCGAACAAGCTTTTCAAACTCCTTGTCGGCTAAAAGCTGAATCAAGCATTGAAAACTGCAGCGAACAAGCTTTTCAAACTCCTTGTCGGCTAAAAGCTGAATCAAGCATTGAAAACTGCAGCGAACAAGCTTTTCAAACTCCTTGTCGGCTAAAAGCTGAATCAAGCATTGAAAACTGCAGCGAACAAGCTTTTCAAACTCCTTGTCGGCTAAAAGCTGAATCAAGCATTGAAAACTGCAGCGAACAAGCTTTTCAAACTCCTTGTCGGCTAAAAGCTGAATCAAGCATTGAAAACTGCAGCGAACAAGCTTTTCAAACTCCTTGTCGGCTAAAAGCTGAATCAAGCATTGAAAACTGCAGCGAACAAGCTTTTCAAACTCCTTGTCGGCTAAAAGCTGAATCAAGCATTGAAAACTGCAGCGAACAAGCTTTTCAAACTCCTTGTCGGCTAAAAGCTGAATCAAGCATTGAAAACTGCAGCGAACAAGCTTTTCAAACTCCTTGTCGGCTAAAAGCTGAATCAAGCATTGAAAACTGCAGCGAACAAGCTTTTCAAACTCCTTGTCGGCTAAAAGCTGAATCAAGCATTGAAAACTGCAGCGAACAAGCTTTTCAAACTCCTTGTCGGCTAAAAGCTGAATCAAGCATTGAAAACTGCAGCGAACAAGCTTTTCAAACTCCTTGTCGGCTAAAAGCTGAATCAAGCATTGAAAACTGCAGCGAACAAGCTTTTCAAACTCCTTGTCGGCTAAAAGCTGAATCAAGCATTGAAAACTGCAGCGAACAAGCTTTTCAAACTCCTTGTCGGCTAAAAGCTGAATCAAGCATTGAAAACTGCAGCGAACAAGCTTTTCAAACTCCTTGTCGGCTAAAAGCTGAATCAAGCATTGAAAACTGCAGCGAACAAGCTTTTCAAACTCCTTGTCGGCTAAAAGCTGAATCAAGCATTGAAAACTGCAGCGAACAAGCTTTTCAAACTCCTTGTCGGCTAAAAGCTGAATCAAGCATTGAAAACTGCAGCGAACAAGCTTTTCAAACTCCTTGTCGGCTAAAAGCTGAATCAAGCATTGAAAACTGCAGCGAACAAGCTTTTCAAACTCCTTGTCGGCTAAAAGCTGAATCAAGCATTGAAAACTGCAGCGAACAAGCTTTTCAAACTCCTTGTCGGCTAAAAGCTGAATCAAGCATTGAAAACTGCAGCGAACAAGCTTTTCAAACTCCTTGTCGGCTAAAAGCTGAATCAAGCATTGAAAACTGCAGCGAACAAGCTTTTCAAACTCCTTGTCGGCTAAAAGCTGAATCAAGCATTGAAAACTGCAGCGAACAAGCTTTTCAAACTCCTTGTCGGCTAAAAGCTGAATCAAGCATTGAAAACTGCAGCGAACAAGCTTTTCAAACTCCTTGTCGGCTAAAAGCTGAATCAAGCATTGAAAACTGCAGCGAACAAGCTTTTCAAACTCCTTGTCGGCTAAAAGCTGAATCAAGCATTGAAAACTGCAGCGAACAAGCTTTTCAAACTCCTTGTCGGCTAAAAGCTGAATCAAGCATTGAAAACTGCAGCGAACAAGCTTTTCAAACTCCTTGTCGGCTAAAAGCTGAATCAAGCATTGAAAACTGCAGCGAACAAGCTTTTCAAACTCCTTGTCGGCTAAAAGCTGAATCAAGCATTGAAAACTGCAGCGAACAAGCTTTTCAAACTCCTTGTCGGCTAAAAGCTGAATCAAGCATTGAAAACTGCAGCGAACAAGCTTTTCAAACTCCTTGTCGGCTAAAAGCTGAATCAAGCATTGAA
Source organism: Gerris buenoi (assembly GCA_001010745.2). Taxonomy (NCBI): domain Eukaryota; kingdom Metazoa; phylum Arthropoda; class Insecta; order Hemiptera; family Gerridae; genus Gerris; species Gerris buenoi. Next base: position 208,952 of record KZ651796.1, read on the forward strand.
AACTGCAGCGAACAAGCTTTTCAAACTCCTTGTCGGCTAAAAGCTGAATCAAGCATTGAAAACTGCAGCGAACAAGCTTTTCAAACTCCTTGTCGGCTAAAAGCTGAATCAAGCATTGAAAACTGCAGTGAACAAGCTTTTCAAACTCCTTGTCGGCTAAAACCTGAATCAAGCATTGAAAACTGCAGCGAACAAGCTTCGACTATAGTGTATAAAAAGGCTAGTCCGAAAAAAAGGCGTGTATACGTGGGTGATTTTTTTGAACCGTGCTCGACTCAAGAGGAGACTGAGTTCAGAGCGGCTGTTAGGAAACTTGTGGACAAGAAGAACAAGGAATTACGAATGTTACGTCAGAGGAATCGAAGGCTAAACAATCGAGTGAGCAAGCTTCACACGTTGCTTCACCGCTTCAAACTCAACAATAATCAAGACACACGCCCAACTCTATCAGTAAGTACTCCTACTTGTTTATACCTTGTTTAGTCTTCTCTAGCTATACTTAGGGTTACTCTAGCTATACTTAGGGTTACTCTAGCTATACTTAGGGTTACCATACGTCCGGACTTTAGAAATTTCTGGATTTTAAGAAAAATCTGAATGCTAAATGGGCCTCCCTACCAAAAAAAAAGAAACCCCAAAAAACTCTAAGAGAAATTGAAATAAATATCTGAAGCATTTTCTAGAGGAAACGTCTCTTTTTTAATATATTTAAAATAGTAGAATTCGCTATGTGTGTGCCTGGTATCATCGACTGTGATTTTCTCCAGTGTGTGATAGCGACTCATCATAGAAGAGGTGTAGTTCAATAACCTTTCAACGTCTTCACACAAAATAACTGTATTTGCTACAATTGACCGGTTTCGGCTGTTCTAATGCAGCCTTCTTCAGATAATCTACAAACCAAATAACAAACTAAATTTAGAAGTATACAAAGAGGTTGCAAGAATTATTAAGTGAAACAGAATGAAAACAGAGCTTAATATAAAAATCCAAAAGAAAAAAATANATATCGTATTTTTTCTTCGACCCCTTGAAGATACAATATATCGGGATTCTACTGTACTTTAATATTTTGTTGATATTTATTTAAGTTATATTAGAAATAATGTTCCTTTTTTTTTTTTTTTTTTTTTTTTTAAATTAAAATATGACTGATTTTAGTCTCCTGAAAAAAATGACTCTCTACTTAAGAAGAAAAATTGTGGCTCCAAATAAATACTCCTTTTTAAATAAAGAAATTGACTGAGGCATTGACTGATGATGTTATGAGGACCGGTCGAAACATCTCACATCTAATGAATAAAGTTGTATCAACCGCTCTGATTAATTAACCGATCTCCTCATTGTGACTCCCATCATCCCCTCATCTTGTGACTTGGTGTTTGCCGTCGTACTGGGGCTTGTTTCTCCTCTCATCACCATTAAGAAATCCTCTTGTAGCATGGAGTTACTTCATTATCAACACTGATATTTCTACCAAACAACATTGTATAACTCTCCTAATACACAACAAACTAAGTAGTTATATTTTGGGGATTCTAGCCTGGTACAGTACTGGCCCAATTTTATACAGGGTGGTCCAAAAGTCTCTCCCCCCCCCCTCTTAACTTTTGAACAGTTTGAGATAAATTAATGAAACTTAATGGATCTCTACCATGGAAAGGGAAGTTTGTTTTCATACAATCATCCACTAGGGGCAACCACCCACTTTGCCCCCAGGCCACGCAACTTCAAAATTTCAAATTGGAGTGTATATTTTTGATAGCATATTTGGATTCTACAGTAAAAAATAATGAACTTTTACTTGAAACTATTTTTCTATTTCCAATATGTTGCCCCCTATAGGTGGGCAAAGATAACAAAATAACCCTTCTGATACGTTGTAAAATCTAAACGGTTTGAGATAAATTAATTAAACTTGGGGGATCTCTACCATGCAAAGGGAAGTTTGTATTCATGCAATCGCCTACCAGGGGCAACCACCCATTTTGTCCCCAGGCCACCTAACTTCAACATTTTAACCTGCAGTGTATATTTTTGATAGCAGATTTAGATTAAACGGCGAAAATTAAAATATTTTACTTCAAACTTTTTTCTATCTCCAATATTTTGCCCCCTACTAGGGGGCAAAGGAATTTGTAAAGATTTCTAGGTCTTTAAATAAATAAAATAAATTTAATGATTAAACACAAAAAAATAATGATACCAATAAAAAATAAATTAAAAAATCTAGAATAAAGGCAAACAATTTTTATTATAACTAAACAGGAACCATATTAAAAAAAGTGTCATCCTTTCTAAGGCTTTTAACTGATTCATTTTATTTATTTATTTTTTTTAGTACCAATTCTGTTGAATTTCAAGAGCCTTGTGGACTAGAAGCTAAAGCAAGTTCTGAAAACTGCAGCGAACAAGCTTTTCAAACTCCTTGTCGGCTAAAAGCTGAATCAAGCATTGAAAACTGCAGCGAACAAGCTTTTCAAACTCCTTGTCGGCTAAAAGCTGAATCAAGCATTGAAAACTGCAGCGAACAAGCTTTTCAAACTCCTTGTCGGCTAAAAGCTGAATCAAGCATTGAAAACTGCAGCGAACAAGCTTTTCAAACTCCTTGTCGGCTAAAAGCTGAATCAAGCATTGAAAACTGCAGCGAACAAGCTTTTCAAACTCCTTGTCGGCTAAAAGCTGAATCAAGCATTGAAAACTGCAGCGAACAAGCTTTTCAAACTCCTTGTCGGCTAAAAGCTGAATCAAGCATTGAAAACTGCAGCGAACAAGCTTTTCAAACTCCTTGTCGGCTAAAAGCTGAATCAAGCATTGAAAACTGCAGCGAACAAGCTTTTCAAACTCCTTGTCGGCTAAAAGCTGAATCAAGCATTGAAAACTGCAGCGAACAAGCTTTTCAAACTCCTTGTCGGCTAAAAGCTGAATCAAGCATTGAAAACTGCAGCGAACAAGCTTTTCAAACTCCTTGTCGGCTAAAAGCTGAATCAAGCATTGAAAACTGCAGCGAACAAGCTTTTCAAACTCCTTGTCGGCTAAAAGCTGAATCAAGCATTGAAAACTGCAGCGAACAAGCTTTTCAAACTCCTTGTCGGCTAAAAGCTGAATCAAGCATTGAAAACTGCAGCGAACAAGCTTTTCAAACTCCTTGTCGGCTAAAAGCTGAATCAAGCATTGAAAACTGCAGCGAACAAGCTTTTCAAACTCCTTGTCGGCTAAAAGCTGAATCAAGCATTGAAAACTGCAGCGAACAAGCTTTTCAAACTCCTTGTCGGCTAAAAGCTGAATCAAGCATTGAAAACTGCAGCGAACANTATTTATTAATATCATATTCAACTTTAGCTAGTGTCTGCTGGGTCCATCATACTTTTCAGATGAACTAATTTTTCTTAGTGAAGGCTTGAAGCCATTTTTTGATTTTGTCGTGGAATTCTGAGCATGTGATAATAGAATTCTGATGGACTAGCGTATTATAACAGAAGGAAACATGTCGAGCTACGCACATTTAAACACATTATATATTTGTCTTAACACGACAACACAACCAGAGTTAAACATTGAATGTACGACAAACATCAAGTTATAAAAACAAGTGCTGTCAGACCCGCAGAGAACACTTTCTCTTCGAGGCGTCCAAACAGACCCCGTCATTAAAAAATACGTACAATGGGAGCCTATAAGTACCAGGCAGATCATGGAAGAGGTGTAGATCAATAACCAATAACAACGTCTTCACACAAAATAATTGTATTACAATAGACCGGTTTCGGCTGTTCAAATGCAGCCTTCTTCAGATAATCTACAAACCAAATAACAAACTAAATTTAGAAGTATACAAAGAGGTTGCAAGAATTATTAAGTGAAACAGAATGAAAGCAGAGCTTAATATAAAAATCCAAAAGAAAAAAAGAAAAATACATGTATATATATATAAGATATAGAGGCCCAAAAATGGCAAATTTTCAAAAATTTCAATTTTCAAAAATTTATATAAATAAAAGTATTCAAGTTTTATCATTGATATTTTTTTGGGTAATGCTACTGATATATGCCTATTCACATAAAAAATATCAAGCTGTATATATAACTCCTTCCTTCAGAAAAAAATTTCCGAAAAGCGAAATTTTCTTGATTTTTATATCTAACTTCAGGTGAAGTTTTCTCTTGGAAGGAAAATTA
>KZ651796.1:245658-266307 GCA_001010745.2 Gerris buenoi
TAAAAAAACACCACAAAGCCTGTGAAATTAGCTAAATTAACAGCAGTATTGAATATACATTAGTAAAAAGAATAAATAATGAATAAAATTGCAAAATTTGCACTAATATCGACAGTAAGAATAATAAAAACAAGATGATAGAATACATAAATAAATAATAAACATTTAGATAAATAGGTAACACACATTTAAAACTTAATAACTAAGGTAACTAAAAATTTCAATAAAATGCAGATCACAGACGATCAGAAAACAAAGAAAGAACGTGACGAAGGTGGGTGATGGATTCAATGTTAGAAGAGGATATGGGAAGGGTATTAACAGTGGACACACAGCGGACTAAAGGACTTAGGTCGGACAATTCGCGAATATATAGGAATCTCCCAGCACGGCGATCTGGAGGAAGGACTATAATCTGATCATGGACTTCGATACAGAGGGATTGGTTACTTAGACATTTAAGAAGAAATAACGCTTCGAAAGCAGATCGCCTTCGATAAAGAGGTTCGAGGAGTAAACGCTGGCACATGGAGAAATAAGAATAAAAAACTTTTTTATAAAAATAACGAAAATAACAAAAACGAATAAAACGGCGCTGGACTTTTTCAATGAGGGAAGACTTTGTCTGGTTTAGGTAATTCCAGACGGGCACAGCATATTCAACGCAAGGACGGACAATAGATTTATATAATGAAACAAAACAATCGAGGGACAAACCACGACAGATATTGGAAACGATGCCGAGGAGTTTAGAGGCTTTGGAGGATATATATTTGGTATGATCTGAAAAGGTGAGTTTATTGTCAAGAAGGATTCCAAGATCACGAATCGACAGTACTTTAGACAAGAGCACACCATCTAGAGTGTAAGAAAAACAGATAGCAGATTTTGAACGGGTAAAGGAAATATAACATGTTTTCAGAGCGTGAATTTGCATATTATTATTAGCAGCCCAACTAGCTATACGATTTATGTCAGCTTGGAGAAAGGAACATGACGAAGGAGAAGTGATGGGCTTGGAGAAAGGAACATGACGAAGGAGAAGTGATGGTCCTATGGACTCGGAGATCATCAGCAAAGAGGAGAACATCGGAGGATATGTTGCGACTGAGATCATTTATTACTCCAAAACAAAGAGGATCTATTAAGTGAAGGACTACCTTCAACTAGAGTTTTGGTCTACTGACTAAATTAGTACTTAGGATCATGAGAATAACATTGTCCACCAAAAAGGGCAGGACTTGGCTGCTCTCCACCGGTTTGTTTTTTTCAAATGCCTATTGCCAAGCTATGTCCTGCAGACGAACTTAGCCAACCACATATTCTTAAAAGGCACCAAAACATTTACTTACACACAAAATTCTAGGTTGATGTTAGTGAGACACTTTTTTGCACGCTGTCTCCTGGACTATAAAATTTGAATTTATATCAATAAGATGATCAAATTTTTATCCGAAATCAATGTGTAGGTTTAAAAAAATGGATCCTTAGGTCCTTAGTGATTTAAATACTTTTACCTAGCTTATTATTTTAGCTAAAGGTAGTTTGAAAATATTTTATCTACGATTGATACGTAATATAAACATTGTATCTCTGTTTAGATTTGTATAAAGTGATTCTTTACGCACCTGTATTAATTGCGCATGCGTGTCTCATAGTTTTGAAGAATTCCTCTTCTTTACCACTCTAGCGTGGTAAAGAAGAAGAATTCTTCAACTTTACCCACGATTAGCGAGTTTTTTTACATTTAAAATAACTAATTTGATGATTATTTAATAAAAGTAACTGTTTGTATCGAGTCTTTTGTGAAAATCAATGAGTGATTTAAGTGATTATGAAGAATATGAGGAGAATAATACGCCTTCTGAAATAATTAATTAGGCACAAAATACAACTAACGAATTGATGTCATCTTTATCAAAAGAGAAATACGAGCTTACATACAGGAAGTTTATTATTTTTTTCTGCATTTATTATTAAAACCTAACAATCGTAGATAAAGTACGGTACGCAAATCGTGCGAAAACGGCATTTTGCGTTGCTCGTGTGGTTTTACTACCCTCTCGCATGCAAAATGCTACTTTCCACACTCGACGGTGCAATGTACTACTACATACATTTTTAAAACTGATTCCGTTTAATACGGAAGTTGAGTAATCCTGATAGGGCCCCGTCCAATCAAATCCAGATTAGTGAGACTACTGCATTTATCAAAAAAAAAGATTTTTTTTTTCTTAATCACTAGATATACTTAAATAAATGTACACTGACAGTACCTTGTCTAAATTTAAAATTTATGTTCCACAGGCCTTTTGTAAAGAAAATGGAAAACGTAAATTTACGCCCATAGGGCTTAAATGGATTTATACCCTGTATGACGCTATTCTGATAAAAAATTACAATTTTACCTAATGCACAGACAAACGAATGTTATTAAGATTAGAGTTTTGAGAATTACCTCTGGAGAGTAGTTGTAGATGAAGGTAGCAGTGATATTGAAGCAAGTGATTTCCTTGTTCACTGACGTCTTCATTACACACTCGGCATGTAGCCCGATACAACAGACGCAAGTCAAATAAGAAGCAGGGAGTGGTTTGTAAAAACAGAAACTAACCTGATGCTTCCGTTCTTACAAACCACCCCATGCTAACTTCTACTTCACGTGTTTCTCTCTGCCAGCTAAATCTAAAACATTATCACAGTATGAAAAAAAAAAAAAAAAATCTTTTTTGTATTAATCAAAATATGCCTAAAAAGAGATTGTTTTGAAGTTGCAAGGGGCGGAGCTGTAGAAATGTTGTTAGTGTGTTAGCTGAAGGACTTAATGAACTCTCCTCTACATGTTCTCACGCAGGTAGGGAATCCAATCCCGCACCAAATTTTCGATCCCGGGATTTCGGGACCGTAAAAACAAATCCCGGGATTTCGGGACCAATCCCGGGATCGGCCAAATTCCAACTAGAATTATAAAAAGCCTAAAAGCATGATGTATTATTATTATAAAAAAAATTAGCCATATTTATTTAGCATTTCTTTTGTTTTTTAAAAAATTGATAAACATTAATTACATTAAAGAAGCAAAAACTGTATCTAATGAAAAGAACTAATCATCCCGCGATACGTTTTAGCAACAAACAAAACTCTGCATAAGTACTTGAAATATTCTTAAAAATATGCTGTTTAGGTTTTAAAATTATTTGAATATACAAAACTTAACAAAATCGAGCTATTTCTTTTCTTATGGAACTTAAAAGCTTAGTTTTCGTCTGAACTCCAGATTGTTTATTGTACTTTGATTGTTTATTTAGTTTACTACTTAGAAATAAATAAATTATGTTATTCATTTAGAAAATCAATTATTCTTTTGATTAAACAGTACTTGTACCAGTCAAAATACCTTAAAACGTAAAAATTTTCATGGGATTGTTACTTTACAATCCCGGGATTACCATAGGAGTAATTCGGCTTGGGATCCCAGGATACAGGATTGGATTCCCTAAAGGCAGGTCAACTAGCTTCTGTTTTAATAATATCATGGTTTTATTACAGTAAATAAATAAACACTCATCTAAGGATTAATCAGTTAACCGGGTTAATCAGTTAATCAGTTATGCAGGGGCAGATGGGGAGCTAGCGTCCGGCTCGGGAAAATGTACCAACCAGCGCCACATTATCTAATACCCCCCAGACGGGCACAGCATATTCAACACAAGGACGGACATTAGATTTATATAATGAAACAAAACAATCGAGGGACAAACCACGACAGATATTGGAAACGATGCCGAGGAGTTTAGAGGCTTTGGAGGATATATATTTGGTATGATCTGAAAAGGTGAGTTTATTGTCAAGAAGGATTCCAAGATCACGAATCGACAGTACTTTAGACAAGAGCACACCATCTAGAGTGTAAGAAAAACAGATAGCAGATTTTGAACGGGTAAAGGAAATATAACATGTTTTNATACATTTATTTACACCTATATCTTCAAAAGAACTCAACTGATTATTATAAAATGTGTATGGTTTGTTGAAAGTAGCCCGTAGATAGCTCCAAATTAATTTCAACCGTTTTCGCTCTTTACATTTTGCTAAATTGATACTTTAATTCATAGTTGGCAGACTAAAAATTGATCGACAGACAGACAGACCCCTGTCTGTTCCCTAACCATGTACCATTGAAATTGAGGGCGTCAGTGCTAAAGTGGGCCAAGTCCATTTTTTGAAAAAAATGAGATAGAGATATATTCTGAAAGCTTATACTGTATATTTTAATAGGGTTTGAGTGGTATAATTGTTAGTACCATCGGAAACCCTCAGAATGCAGTAGTTTCAATGAGCACTGAAGAATTTCTATTTGAATTTGCTCTGAAGTTTCAGAGCAAATCTGAACCAAGTCACAGTATCTTCCATTTGAAATGTCATACTTTTTTTTTTTTTTTTTAAGGTATCAACCTAAAATCTGTAAAATATATTTATTAATGAACTAAACTATAGAATAATGGAATAAATTAAACTTTATAATGAAATAGTAATTAGCACTGAGTAAATTCACAAAAGTGTCTGAAACTTAAAAACAAGTTGGACTCGGTCCGTCTTAATACTGAACCCCCCAATTCATAAACTATAGCTAGGAACATGAAAGTCGGCACACATGTGCATCTCGGCATTTGTGAAAACAGGACATTTTTTAAATTTTTTGAAGGGGTACTATGAAATTGCTGAGGTAGAATACTTGCACTTGTTTTCTCAGTAAAAAAAAAAAGCCAAAATAACACTGTTCTGGTCACAATTTCTCCTATACTTACAGTTTTTGCGAAAAGGGATATGATCACAATTGTGATATTCCTTTGTCACAATGTACATTGGAATAAATATCCTTTCGTCCTAATGGTAATTTAGACTAAGGAATATATGCTACTCTGTATAATGTTCATATATCTAAACAACTATCAATACAAAGGGATATAGGGCATATAAAAATATAAAGGCATATGTGTGTAAAGAGAAAGAAGATTAATAGGCGAGCAAAATCAAAACAATGAAGCAGAAGGTGCTGTTCAGCCAAACAGCTAGTCCCAGCCAGTGTCTGAAACCAATCCGTGACTCAATCAGAGCCTAGTTGGAACAACTGACTAACAGTCAGAGTTTAAGTTTGTCTTCGTTGGAACGCCCTGTTCCTAATGCGCATGCGTCGACAGTTTGAAACTACTTTGAAGTGTGGTTGAGTAGTAGAAGTATAAAATGAATACGTTGGTTGGTGTCTGTGGGGGTACACATCTGCTATGTGATACATATCTGGTATTGTGAAAATACATTTTACCAAATTGTCTAAATCAATAGTTAATAAATAAGAATGGAGTCTACATAATAATACCTAGCAAGGACTTGGGGCAAGGTAAGTGGTGTTGGATTGTAGATGTGTACAACTATTATGCTGTATTGGTAACCCTGCACATGCTGTGGGTTGCACATTGCACATGATGTGGGTTGCATATTGCACATGATGTGGGTTGCACATTGCACATGATATGGGTTGCACATTGCACATGATGTGGGTTGCACATGCTCAGGACTCGTATAAGCATTACTTGGTCTCCTGCCTTGTTACTGAACGTGTCTTGTGCTTTGTGCATGTCTTCTTTATCACAACTCTTATAGACTTAATCTTATTGTAGAGGCTTCACCAGAATAGTGTTGTTTAGATTTAAATTGGTTCTTTTAATGAAACATTCTAAACCAGGGGGTGTTTAAGGCTCTGTCTATCTCTACGTCTAAGTTCTCTAGTAAGTCTAATTTTTTCACCTTTTCACAAACATGGATTAGTGCATAAATCTATATATGGTTGACATCTATTAAATGGTCAGCGAAACTGGAAGTTTTAGTCCAGGAATAATGTTCGGCGACTCGTTTTGAAATATTTATGTACTGCTCCCCTTTACATGTGTTACTGTTTACTTACTTACTGTTTACTTTACGTGTGTACTGTGTCAGTAATTAACTACTAACGTATTAAACTAATAACTACGTATTAGTTTATAAACTAATACGTAACACATGTAAAAGGGTGTACGTATTTCTTCTACCAAGATGTTAATATGTATTACAATTATGAATTAACTTTATCCAAAATGTATTCAGATAAAGCAATATCTCCACAGTGCACGAAGTTAATAATAGATATGGGACAGGGCACCGTATTCTTTTGTTCCATCCAGAACAATTTAGGAGAGTTTATATCCCTTTGTCAAAATAATACATTGCAGTAAGGCCTGCACACTTTGCTAACCTCTTCCCCTCACAGCACCGTATTCCTCAGTTTTACCCAATTTTATATTTACCTTGAGTGGATACTCGAGGAGAAGACTCAAATGAACTACTGACTGTTTCTTCAACGCCAATTCCATTATTTGTGGCCTTCAAACGAAGCCTAAGCTTGTACCTCAACATCTTCCAGTTAACCTGCCCCACTAGTTGTCCATTTTGGATCACGCATCACTCTGTCACTTGTATCCATGTAATAATGTAGACCTCTAAACACAACTTAACAAATGTAACACACGGCAGAAGCTGGAAACGTAAAACAATATAAATAAGTTCAACAAAACACTAATAAACCACGCAAAACAAACTGCGTCTGTACGCAAATCAATAATCTAACCTACACCGGTATATACTCATACTCCCTATCCCTATGTATACTATGTATACCCTATGTATATATGTATCCCTATGTATATGTACCTATGGCTATGTATGATGCTTTGATGCTATGGTATGGTATGGACTATGAACATAAAAGAAATGACAAATGACTAAATGACGCAAGTCTTGTAAAACAAAAACAATAGAAGACTGGAAGAAGAATATGAAAAAGATGAAGAATCAAGGTTGTTCCAAAACTAACAAACAAACATAAATATAAATCTAAGTGGAGATCTACTGTTAAAAAAAATATGTGTGAGGCTCTCACGTAGAAATAAAACTTACGTAGAAGTGAAACTTAAGTTCTAGAATGCATTGCTCTCTTTCATTTTTTGACGAAATTATTATTTCAGGATTAAGAAATGGTGATGGGAAAATTTAATTGAAAAAAAAAAAATATTGCTACGCTAAGGCAACCACATTTATTCCAATAAAAATAAATGTTTGTTTTGATCTGCTGGTCTTTAAATAGATATAATACAATCAATCTGTAAAAATGTTCACTCATCGCAAATTTCGTTACACGAGGTCACTATATTATGAAAAAATTCACTCTACCACCGACAAAGAAGTTTCACTTGAAATAGGTCTTCCAAGCGATATATAATAAATACTAGGAGGCTATACATTTTGTGACTTGGCTTACTCGAGATAATTTCAATATTTGCATACCAAAATAAAATGGTCACTCGTAGGAATAATTGTGTTTTTGTGTTGTTACAGCGGATTTACTGTTGCTATGTGAGCCGAGTCTAAACATGTTCAAAAAACAGAACGGAATTGCCCTGTCTGGGATGCAAGGAACGTAGACCAGAATATAGGTCTAAATCAGTATAATATGTAATATTAGTAGTAATCTCAAATGCTTTTATCACATACCACATACTTAAGTGATTTTTTGGTATTTAGATTACCCCATTATATTTTTTACTACGTTTTTATTAGCTTGCTTATTTGTTTGTGTGTCCCGTTCAAATCTTGCAATTGATTTTTATCTAACTTCCCGAGTAGCTAGGCATTTGAGACTTTCAGAATAGCTCAGAACTCGATGTCAATGCATTATATTAATACTTTTTCAGCAGAATTTAATTCGTTTTCAGCAAATTTTGCTGTATGGAAAGTTACTTAAGAAAAAATCCACAAGTTATTTTATTTGTTTTGATATGACCCATATTTACGATCTTCATTCTTCATTTTTTACTTTCTCATATAAAGAGAAAGTATTGTGATGGCGGGAAATTTGATTTTGAGATTTTGATGGATTTACACGTTTTAAGGTCCCCTGAGTCCAAAAAAGTGGTTTTTAAAAAATGTCTGTCTGTCGTCTGTACAGACGCCTGGAGCCTAAACTGCTGGGCCTATTTTGACGAAATTTGGCATACACGTTCAGAAAAATCATACCCCGAGGCGAAATCGAGAAATGAATTTTAGCTTCAAATTTAGGGGCGCTATCCCCCTAAAACTCTGAAAAAAATTATTTCTCGAAAACAGTTCCGACGATTTTGATTAAAATATTCTAAATTGTAGTCCATTCAAATACGAATCTAACGAAATAAGCCGTTTTCCCGGGAAAAATCTAGTTCCGGAGAAAATAGCTTAAAACGAAGAGAGCCCGGGTTCGATTCCCCGCCCGGGAGAAGTTATTTTTATGGTATATTTTGATGAAATGTTCAGTAATAATTAAATGTACATACAAAAACTAATAAATGGGAAACACTGGGCTAAGTGAATATGAACTCCTATATGAGAAAGTTTGTCTCGAGTTGTCTCGGACCGATTTTTTATTCAATTTTAGTACCCCTTATGGGGCGACCCTAATTTACACAATGGCTTATTATGCAAAATACTTTGCATAATTTGCATAATCACTACTTCTGACAGTACTAAGTGACTAAAATTTGGTACAATTATCTATTTCACTCTAAAGAAATAAATTCAACAAATTTTGGACCATTTTGACACAAAAATAATGCTCTAGACCAATTTTAGTATTTTTATAGTAACTGCTACACCAAGTACTTGGCATAATTTGTACTTCTAGTGCTGCTAGTGTGCTAAAACTTTAATGAATATTTTATTATAAGGTAAAAAAATACATCAAGCACGTTTCAGACCAATCAGGCTTAAAATTTTGGCTTGGACCCAATTTAAGTATTTAGCAATAACGAAGTTAATTTTGCATAATGTGAACTTCTAACAATTCTAGTGAGCCAACACTGTTTTAAATTATTAATTAAACTAAAACATTATCATTCTATAAGTTTTAGACCAATAGAGCCAAAATTTGCGCCTTAGGCTCAATTTTAGTATTTTGCATAATTGAGTTAGTTTTGCATAATTAGTACTTCTACCGATGATAATGAGTTGATACTTATTTAAATTGTTGGTTATACTAACAAAATGGCAGCCAAAAGTTTTAGACCATTAGAGGGCATGTGTTAGAAATGACATTGACAAACATGTATATATTTATTTTTATATAGTTTTGATTGACCAGTGTATTTATAAAGTCAGTTTGAAATAAAAACTCAAGGAAGATAAAAAATGTGTATTAATTAAATAAGTGCATTTTGCACAAAGTGGCGACCGTGTAAAATATCATTTAAACAAGTTGATGAAAGTAACGATCGTGATTAAAAGAAATTATAAAGAAGAAAGTGGGGACCGTGATTAATAGAAGATTTGAAAAAGAAAAATGATAAAGAAACTTATAAAAAAACATGGAAGAATCAAGGTATCACAAGGAACGTAACATCATCAGACAACACATTGACGACATCTACAACAGACTACAAAGAGGTGACCAAGTTGAAATTTTAAAACAGACCATTCACGGCAAACTAGAAAGACTAACTAAATTAGATGAAAATATTCAATTTTTGATGGCACAACATGAAAATACTACGGATGAAAATTGGACCATGGAATTTGAAGCTACTGAAAATTATAAAGACAAGTGCGCGTACATTATGTTTGACCATATGAAAGAAAAAAATTATTTAAGTAAAACTGATGAAGAGGCGGATAAGAAGAAGTACAAGCTGCCGAAGTTGGAGTTTACTAAGTTCGACGGAGTGGCGAAAAATTGGCTTCCTTTCTGGGGTCAATTTAAGAAGATTGCAGAAGATCAGAGAATGGACGAACAAGACAAATTCCAATATTTGTTACAGGTTACAACTGGAAAGGCGAGGACCTTAGTGGAGAGTTTCCCACCATCAGGAAACAATTTCTCGAAAGTAATAGGTATATTAAAAGATAGATTTGCGAGAAATGAAGTTCTTGTAGAACATTATGTTCGAGAGTTGTTGAACATAATGTTGAAACAAGTAACAAATAAAAATAAAATGGGGTTGACAGAATTATTCGATTCCATTTCTCGTCAAATTAACGCCCTTGAAACTTTAAACATGACAAAAGACAGTTACGCGGCCATGCTTCTCCCGATGATAGAATCGGCTTTACCCACTCATATTTTGATTGAGTGGGAAAGATCAAAATTTAAAATCAATAATAATAGTAAAGAAAATCAAAGTTTTAGTTTAAGTAATTTAATGGATTTTCTTAGGGGGGAAGTTGAGAGCGAAGAAAGAGTAAAATTTGCCCAACAAAGTTTTGATAATTTAGGAATTAGGGATCGGGAGGTTGATAATAAATTAGAGGAAAATTTGCCAACAGCAGCTAATTTAATTAATCAAAATTTCAATAATAAACATGTTTTGGATTATTGTATTTTTTGCGGGAAACATCATTTAAGTCAGGAGTGTTTTAAGGGGAATTATATGTCACTTAGAGATAAGAAAGAATTAATAATTAAAAATAAACGTTGTTTTAGTTGTTTCAAGAAATCACACACTTCTAGAGACTGCAAGTTTCCTCCAAGGTGTTTTCTTTGTAGGAAAACTCACTATGTCATAATGTGTCCGGAACTACCATGTCATAAGCCAAGACAAAAAGATGGAAGAAATGGACAGTTCAAGAAGGGTGAACAAACAAAAAAGGACTCAGGAGAGAAGGTAGTTCAAGTACATAGTAACCTGAATGAGGTATCAGAGGTATATATGCAAACGTTAATACTAAATATAAGTAATCCTAGAGATAGGAGTAAAATCAAGAAGGTTAGGGTTTTATTAGATTCAGGATCACAAAAATCATATATCCTCACAAAATTGGCGAGTGAGTTAAATTTACCAGAGGTAGGACAATGCACAATGGTCCATTCTTTATTTGGAGGAGTGGAAAAGAAGCAAAAACATTGTCAACACCGGGTTAATTTAGAAGGTTCGAATAATGAATATAATTTTGAGACTATGGTTTATACTGAAGATAAAATTTGTAATACGGTTCCACGAGTGGAAGATTTAAGTTTAATAGAAAAATTAAGGGAAAATAATATTATATTGAGTGACAATAATGCAGAAAAGGTAAGTGAGATAGGTTTACTCTTAGGGGCAGATGTGATAGGACAATTATTGACAGGAAAGATGGTAAAGGTAGGAAATATGACATGTATTGATGGTTTGGATGGACAGCAATGGGTAGTAATAGTGGATTAAATTTAAGCAGCGCGGTAAGTTTACAAAATTTATCACATATTTCTAATCTTTGGGAATTAGAAGCTGTTAGGGCGATAATATATTTAAGTGTATATATATGTATATTGTATATAGAATATAGAAGTAGTTAGTACCATGTGGTACTAAGTAGAGCTGGTGGGGAGTAAAGGTACACCTCCCTTCTCCTAGCCTAGCCCTCTTGACCTTTACTCTTTAGAATCAGTTATGATTTAGCTTTCCACAAGTTAGCCTTCGCGAAATAGTTTATTTAACTAGGCATATACTCTTATTGTACCATTGCCTTACCATTACATGTATACCTTTAAAAAATACACCATATACCTTTAAATTGAACCAGCAACCAAAGGAATCTTTTATTCACCATTAACCAACCCCCACATTTTGGTCCTTTGGGCCGGATTATTTTTTACCATTACATTTACCGAAAATTATCACTTAGTACGCAATTACATAGTTCTCACCAAGAAGAGGCAAGATTAATCAAGAAGACCCGCAAGCACAGCGTATTGTACCGAAACTACCATTTCATCAAACTTTGTACCACCTCATCACACCGCAAACCGCAAGTATAATCTACCATTATTTCAAGGCTCAAGGCTTGATGCAGGCCTAGCTATAGTTTGGTGTTGAAACATTTGGAGGGAAAGTTCCTGACCTAGGCTGGTGGCTCAACATCTGGTCAGCCACATCAACATCTGGCCTCCTCCCATATACCACATACCTTATTCAACCTACCCTTAGCAAAACCCTGCCTATTCCAGAAAATTCCTTTTTTTTATTTTCATTTATTTTTACCAAGTAATATTTCTCACTCTACTAAAAATACCCTCCTTCATTTATTCTACCATTCATTTATTTTTCAAATCACTCTAAAACCTATTGAAATTATTATTTTAGGTCCTATATTTAAGTTTTTTTTTATATTTTAATTAATTAATANNNNAAAAAAAAAACCTAGTAAAATGTCCAAATCTAACAAGAAGAATATTGATCAGAAACAACTGCTGTACGTCAAAAAATCCCATTTGGAATTAAAACTGACAAGAACTGAAACCTTTATTTCTTCCTATACCAACGGCTTAAGATCACAGTTGCCTGCTCGGATAGAAGAATTTAAACCCCTTCTGACAGACTATAGTAACTTGATACAAGAGCTAGCTTGTCTATCAGATGATCACACTCACGACCTAGAAACTTTTGAATCAAATTATTTTTACATTTTATCTTCTTTACAAGAATTGACAGGACAACCAGACAATAGTCAAGTTCTAGGTAGCAATTGTTCCTTTGTTCCACAAAATGTGAAACTTCCCCATATTAAGTTACCAATGTTCAAAGGTGATCCAA
Source organism: Gerris buenoi (assembly GCA_001010745.2). Lineage (NCBI taxonomy): Eukaryota > Metazoa > Arthropoda > Insecta > Hemiptera > Gerridae > Gerris > Gerris buenoi. Next base: position 258,285 of record KZ651796.1, read on the forward strand.
AAGATTGGATCTCTTATAAAAACAACTTTACATCTCTAATCCACAATAATAGTTCAATATCCAATGTACAGAAATTACATTATCTTAAATCTAGTTTGTCACACACCGCTTTAGACTTAATAAATAATTTAAGTATCACAGAAAATAATTATTTAATAGCCTGGGATTTACTTAATAACCGATTCAGTAATTTACGACTAATTTCCCAAACTCATGTAAAATTCTTGCTTGATTTACCCAAAATGAAATCTGACTCATTCAAAGAACTCAACAATTTATTTTCCGAGTTTTTCAAAAATGTACAAGCCCTGAGATCAATGGGTAAAGATATCGACAGTTCAGGATATATTCTACTCCCTTTAATATGTTCAAAGCTAGATAGCAAAACTTTGAAAAAATGGGAAGAATCAATTCCTATTGACTGTGAATCCCCAACTTTGTCAGATATCGAATCATTTATTTTAAAACAATTAAATATAATTCAAACCACCTCCACCGTTGAGCATGTCTCCAAGGAGCAAAACCCTAATAAGAAATTTAGTAGTTATCAAAATCAATCCTCGAATAAATTTACCAAATTTACACCTTATACAAAGGCATCGAATAATTACTTACAAGTTGATGGATCATCTCATTGTTTTACCCAGAAAAACTATACACCAACACCTCATAGATTTACCAATAAAACCCCTGTTTCCCAGTCAACCTATAACGCACCTCGTTGTGTAATATGTTCCGGCAAAGAATACCATAAACTCTATTATTGTCCTACCTTTACCAAAATGTCTCCCTCGGAGCGTCTATCAAAAGCTAAGGAACTCAAACTTTGCCAAAATTGTTTAAATAATAGTCACGAAACACTAGCTTGTCGAACTACTCAATGTTGTAAAGTTTGCAACTTAAAACATTCGACTCTATTACATCTTGATTGTCAACCAAGTTCAACTAATATAAATATGACACAAAACGCCGATATCCCAAATTCAACCCCTTCAACTCTGCTTGCTACTGCTGTAGTAGATATCAGTAATTCAAAAGGTGTAACAGTACAAGCTAGAGCATTAATAGATAGCGGTGCGCAAGATTGTTTTATATCGGAGTGGCTCTGTCAGTTCCTCAATTTAGATAGAAAAAAGATAAACTTACCCGTTAAAGGTATCACCCAAAATACCGAAATAATTTCCCACCAGGTTACTGCAGTAGTAAAATCAAGAAATACCAAATATCAGTTGCCGTTAAACTTTTTAGTATTGAAGAAAATCTTTGAAGGATTACCCCAAAATCCCATTGATATATCTACCTGGACCTTACCGAGTACCGCTAAGTTAGCTGATCCTCAGTTTTTTAAACCTAACAAAGTTGACCTTTTATTAGGAGCTGAAGTTGCGTTTGATATACTCACTGATGGTGTTATCAGGCTTGGACCTGAGAAACCCATTATGAGAAACTCCTCATTAGGTTGGTTAATATCAGGCAAGTTCCCTTCATCTAATTTTCGATTGCGATCAAACTTGACGTCAGTTAGTTGCTTAGAAACCGTTAATAATTATAACCGTTTAGAAACCCTATTGACAAAATTCTGGGAAATCGAAAATATCTCAAAACCCCTTTCACTTACCTTAGAACATAGGGAAGTTGAAGAATTGTTTGTTAAATCTACAACAAGAGATTCTTCAGGGCGTTATGTAGTAAATTTACCTTTTAAGAAAGACCCTTCTACCTTAGGCGAATCTTATAATTTAGCTCTTAAGCGGTTGTATTCACTCACTCGTCGATTAAAGAACAACCAAGAGCTATATAACCAGTATTCTACCTTCATCGAGGAATATTTATCTTTAGGTCATATGAAGGAATTATCTCCGACCGAAGTTGATAATATCCGATCAAAACCTCATTATTTTATTCCACATCGGGAAGTAATTCGAGAAGAAAGCCTTTCCACCAAGATACGAGTTGTATTTAATGCCTCGATGCCAACTAGTACCGGCATTTCCCTTAATGACATTCTTGAAGTCGGACCGCCACTTCAGAAAGATATCTTTAACATACTCCTTAGATTCAGAGCACACCGTTATGCATTAATAGCCGACGTCGAAAAGATGTTTAGACAAATTTTAGTAATAGAGCCTCACACCGCGTTTCAGCTTATCTTATGGACGAAACCAGATGGTACGTTAACCGTTTATAAATTGTTAACCGTAACTTACGGTACTTCCCCTGCACCTTATCTCAGTCAGAGAAGTTTGTGTCAGTTAGCTATAGACGAGAAAAACCAATTTCCTTTAGCTAGTTCGTGCGCGTTGAATGATTTCTACGTAGACGACTTGCTAACCTCTGTAGACTCTGTAGAAGACCTTACTGCTTTGCAATACCAACTTTCGGAGATGTTTCTTAAAGGAGGCATGAAGTTACGTAAATGGGGATCAAATAACCTAGAATTTCTTGAATCTCTAAACATTACTGATCAGGATCCAGTCTTTACATTGGACTTATTACACGACACCGGTGTCAAGACGCTTGGCGTTCAATGGTTACCTAAAGAAGATGTATTTATGTATAAAGTTATCCTACCTTCATATAATCAAGTAACTAAACGTTTAATTTTATCTGAAATTTCCAAAATTTATAACCCCTTAGGAATTTTAGGACCCATAGTTATAAAAGCAAAAATATTTATCCAACAGTTATGGCTTATAAAGTTGAATTGGGACGAATCCCTACCTGACCATCTTGCTGAACAATGGATTAACTTTAGATCTGATATAATGCATATAAATGAATTCAAGTTACCTAGATTTGTCTCTAAACCTTCTGAAGTTGTAACATATGAATTACACGGGTATTGCGATGCAAGTGAGTCAGCATATGCGGCTTGTGTTTATTTGAAAACCATTTACCGAAATCGGACACCAACAGTAATCTTGCTTTCCTCTAAATCTAGAGTGGCTCCTGTTAAGCGAATAACTCTGCCTCGGTTAGAGTTATGTGGAGCACTTCTCTTAAGTAAGTTAGTAGTAAGTTATTGAATCTTTACCAACCTTTAAATTTAATAAAATATTTTACTGGACTGACTCTACCATTGTACTTCATTGGCTAGCCGCTAATTCTATCAGATGGGAAACTTTCGTTAGCAACCGAGTATCTGAAATTCAAGAATTAACTCACAATGGTACCTGGATGCATGTGTGTTCAGCTGATAATCCAGCGGACCTTGTATCCAGAGGATTGAATGCCTCTAAGTTTCTTGAAGTTCAGAACTTTTGGATACACGGCCCTACTTGGCTTGTGACCCAGGATGAATTTACTTTACCTAGACTAGACCTAGATGAAGACGTACCAGAAGCGAAAGTAATTCCTAATGTATCATTTATATCTACATTTTCCTCTATAAATTTCTCTGAAATAATTGATTTTAATAATTTTAAATCATGGCATACTCTGTGTAAAGTCGTTTCTTATCTTTACCGATTTATTGAGAACTGTAAACTACCGTCAAAAGACCGCAACTTAAAACCTTTAACTAGCAAAGAGATCGGAAAAAGCAAAAATTTATTAATTAATTATTATCAATCCGAGATGTTTAAAGACGAAATAAAACAGTTAAATAATAATAATTCTTTAAATCCCACAAATCGGTTATTATCTTTATCACCATTTTTAGATAATGAGAAAATAATGAGAGTAGGAGTTCGTCTCGCTAATGCTCCAATACCATTTAATAAAAAGCACCCAATTTTACTTTGCAGCAAACATCCACTAACTAAACTAATCATTACCACCTACCATAGAAATACCTTACATACTGGACCTCAACAGCTATTATATTTGGTTAGATAAAAATACTGGCCGCTTCACGGTAAAAATTTGTGTAAGCAAGTCGTGCACAACTGCATCGTTTGTTTTAAAGTAAAACCAAAACCACAAAAGTACATTATGGGAGATTTGCCTTCCTCACGCGTAACACCATCTAAACCATTTACCAATATTGGTTTGGACTTCGCAGGACTAATTCAATACAAACTATCTTTAACAAGAAACCCGAAGATTTATAAAGGTTACATCTGTTTATTTATTTGTTTTTCAACTAAAGCACTACATTTAGAGCTCGTTAGCAATTTAACGGCACAGGCATTCATTGCTTGTTTCCGGAGATTCGCTGCTAGGCGAGGGCTGCCTAAGCATGTTTATTGCGATAACGGTAGAAACTTTGTAGGTGCAAAACGAGAATTAGATATTTTATTAAGCAGTCAAACATTTAGAAATACATTAGTTAGTAATTTTGTAGATAACAAGGTTCAGTTTAATTTTCTTCCTAGTAGATCACCTACTTTCGCGGGATATGTTGAAAGTGGTGTGAAATCAGTTAAACACCACCTTAGGAGAGTAATGGGATACTCTGTCCTGACCTTAGAGGAATTAGGAACTTTACTTACCCAAATAGAAGCATGTCTTAATTCCCGTCCTTTAACTCCTTTATCCACTGACCCCCAATGATCTGTCCGCCCTTACCCCAGGCCATTTCCTTGTAGGTCAGCCACTGATCTTGCCACCAGAGCCTTCGTTAGATCAAAAATTCAACCTGCTTAACCGTTGGCAAAGAGTTCAGTGGATGCTACGTCATTTCTGGCGACGATGGCAAAAAGAAGTTCTTAGCCACCAACAACAAAGATTGAAATGGAAATCACCATCAGAACCCTTGAAACCTAATACCCTAGTACTCTTAATGGATGACAATTTACCTCCACTTCGTTGGTCTCTTGGTCGAGTCCTTGACCTCTTACCTGGACGAGACGAAACACCACGAGTAGCCACAGTTAAAACCGGACATGGTAATATCACCAAGAGAGCAGTCAACCGACTTTGCCCACTTCCATTACCAAATATGGCTCCAGAAGCCGAGGAATCTACTGTGTCAACGAATTAACTTTATTTAACTTTACTTAAATATTTAAACTTTATTTAAAAATATATTTAATTTAAAATTGGAAAAAAAAAATTGAATTTAATATTAATTTAATTATTGTATCTTTAATTAAGTCATTATATATTTCGTCATTATTAATTTAATTATTGTACTTTTATTAAGTCATCATTATTTTATTGCTTACATGGTCCTTTGGAAATCAATAGAAATAAATAAATTAGGTACCTTGAAAATAAAAATTTAATCTTTATTTCTTTAACTATGTATAACGTAACTTAATTTATTTGTAAAATCTCTTCATAATTCAATTTTAACCTTATAATTGTAATTCAAATATTTTAATTTTTTAGAATGTCTTTCAGGTTTTCTGTTGACAATGTTTCATGTCAACAGGGGATATGTTAGGGCGATAATATATTTAAGTGTATATATATGTATATTGTATATAGAATATGGAAGTAGTTAGTACCATGTGGTACTAAGTAGAGCTGGTGGGGAGTAAGGGTACACCTCCCTTCTCCTAGCCTAGCCCTCTTGACCTTTACTCTTTAGAATCAGTTATGATTTAGCTTTCCACAAGTTAGCCTTCGCGAAATAGTTTATTTAACTAGGCATATACTCTTATTGTACCATTGCCTTACCATTACATGTATACCTTTAAAAAATACACCATATACCTTTAAATTGAACCAGCAACCAAAGGAATCTTTTATTCACCATTAACCAACCCCCACAGAAGCAATTGGAATAAGTGATCCGGGGAGAGTAATAAGCAAAAAGGAACGCGAGGGTGAAGTATTAGAGAAATTTAATAAAAGCTTAAGAATGAATGAAGAGTTGAGATATGAAGTTAGATTGCCATGGGTGAGTGAATCAATACAGTCAGGAGATAATAGGAAAGTAGCAGAAAGACGGTTGATTAGTGTAACAAATAAATTAGAAAAATTAGAAAGATTGGAGGATTATGATAGAGAATTTAGATTTTGGTTAAACAGTGGGATAATAGAGATGGTGGATATAGAGAAGGAGGAAAAGGGAGTACACTATCTACCGCATAGACCAGTGTTTAAAGAGAGTAGTTTGACTACTAAGATTAGACCGGTGTTTGACGCGTCGTGTAGGGATGAGAACGGATATTGTTTGAACGGGTGTTTGGAAAAGGGGCCAAATTTATTAGAAGTTATACCGGATCTTTTAACAAAATTTAGGCTAGGAAAAATAGGTGTTACATCGGACATTGCAAAGGCATTTTTACAAATTAGTATTTTTCCCGAAGATAGGGACTGCCTCAGATTTTTATGGAGGAAAAATGTACAGGAAAAAGAATTACAAATTTTTAGGCATGCAAGAGTAGTGTTTGGTTTGAGCCCCAGTCCTTTTTTATTAATGGCAACCGTAAACTATCATTTAAAAACAATTAAAGGTCCATTTAAAGCGTCAGCTGAAAAATTGTCAAAGTCGTTTTATGTTGACAATTCTGTTGTGGCGGTTAAGAATGAAGTGGAATTAGGAAAATTTATGACAGAAGCTAAAGCTATTATGGAAAAGGGGAAATTCAATTTAAAAGAGTGGGCGCATACTAAACCAAAAGGGTCAAATTTTGAATGCTGTAAAAAGGGAATATGTACAATGAATAGAGAAAATGTTAATAAATTGTCAGTGTTAGGGTTGTTGTGGGATTGCGAAGATGATGGGTTATATTGTGATCTAAGTTTTTTAGATAAGGATAATAATGATAAGATTATATCAAGAAGAGTTGTACTTTCGATAACACAAAACATTTTTGATCCTCTAGGAATTTTAAGTCCGATTATGCTAACACCAAAATTAATATTACAGGGCACATGGGGGTTGAAATTAGGATGGGACGCGGAATTACCAAAATTACTTAGGGAAAGATTTGATTCGTGGAAAAAAGATTTGGAAAAGTTAAAAAATGTTAAGATTCCAAGATGTATTGTAAGGCCAGAAAAGAAGGCGAAATATTCTTTACACATATTCTGTGATGCAAGTAAGGTTGCATATGGTACTTAAGATGCGAACATAATTCACAAATAGATATTTTTTTAGTTCAAGCCAAATGTAGAATTTGTCCGCTTAAAGAAAAAATTACGATTCCAAGACTGGAATTGTTAGCTTGTTTAATAGGAGCAAGGTTATGTCAAAATGTTATACAAAGTCTAGAAGAGTTGGGAAAGGTGGACAGATATTTTTGGACTGATTCTATGGTTTGTTTAGGTTGGTTAGCACAGAATGTTGAGAATAGCAATCAATGTTTTATAAAGAATAGAGTGAGAGAAATTTTAAAGATAAGTAAAATAGAAGAGTGGTCGCATGTGGACAGTGCAGGTAATGCGGCGGACGTAATTTCACGTGGATGTTCAGTAAAAGCGTTTTTAGAAAATAAGTGGTATGAAGGACCACAATGGTTAAGAAAGGGAATTGAGGAGTGGCCTAATTTAAAAATAGATAGATGGGATTCAGGAGTTGAGGTAGAGAATATAGATGCAGTACAGTTAAATACGACGAAAGGAGGTACAGACTTATTTATAAAGTATTCCTCGTTTTACAAAACAGTTAGAATTATGGGATGAGTAAAAAATAGAGAGAGAAAGCCAAAGGTTGGAAGAGTAAGAGAGTTAAGTAAAGAAGAGATGTCTAGATTACAGTTAAAAGAAGAGCAGTATGAGTTAGGGTAAATTATGTTACTTATGTATATACAACGATATAGTCTTAAGAAAGAGAGTATAATTAATTTAAAAACATTTGAGGATGAAAATAAATTAATTAGAATTATGAGTAAATTAACGTTGGGGGAATTAAACAATGATTTTAAAAATCCAGTAGTTTTAGGAGGCAATAGTCAGATGGTTAAAAATTTAATTAGAGAAGTTCATGTTAAATATTGTCACGTAGGGGTCCAGACATTAATGTGTATAATAAGAGAGCGGCATTGGGTGTTAAAATGCAGAAAGGTCGTAAACCAGGTGTTGCGTCAGTGTGTGAGGTGTCAAAGACACAAAGTGAAACCAATAGATGTGGAGGAGGCACCATTACCAATTGACCGGTTCATGGGACAACAGGGTTTTGAAACGGTAG
>KZ651796.1:272334-285121 GCA_001010745.2 Gerris buenoi
CCCCCCCCCCCCCCCCCGTTACACCCTATTAAAGCAAATCCTAAAAGTATATTCATACAAATACCTTATGGTAAGGCGATAAAAATTCCACGAGGGCAATCTCAATTTTTAAAAACTGCAAATTTTACGTGATGTGTCTGTCCGTCAGTCTTTGGTTCGTAGGGCCTGAACCGTTTAAGCGAATGTGCTGAAATTTGAATCACTGGTGCAAATTTTTGACCCGATAACGACCCGAAATATTAAAGTTGAATATTTAGACATGCCTTTCCAAGGAGCTCGCGGCTACCTCCACACTTACTTCTTTTGTTTGCTTGTTTCTATTATATGTCTTTGTGAGGGAATGAGTACTCTCTACTCTAACTTGGTACTTTGTATTCGTGTTTACAGACGAGTCTCTTGGCTGCGGCGAGTGATGCGGCCGCACACTAGCCCGCTGCCACTTCCCCTCGAGCCTGAGGTATCACCAGTGAGCAGCCCTGCACCGTCACGGAATAGACTGGTCAGTGAGTGGTCAGTCAGAGTCTTCGACTTGACCCTTTTTCATCAGCTCATAAATTAACTAGTTAATAAAGTACTCGACTTTCATTACAATAAAATAACACGTAATAACGGGACTTTTCAATAAATAGTATATTAATGTTACAGTGTTGTCGGACAATAGAAGTTGTAATTATAACATCGACTAAAATAATAAATTGTACTTAATTAAATAAGAGATGGGCGGAAGACTTAGTACTTAAAGTTGATATAGAGCTCGGGGGGTATCTTAGCCTCCTGCAGTATGGGTCGGAAAGTAAAGGGCACGAAGGAATGGCCGAGGCCGATGTAGAACTTGCTCTGGAACTCCATCCAGTGGAGCCTCAGAGCGTGCAGGAAAGCCGAAAGGCCCTCTATCACCACGAGGATAGATATGGTGAAGGCTGCGAAAAACACGAAGGTCACCATGGAGATGGAGACGCCTTTGAACGTGTACTCTCCCTCTTCCCCGATGACGAGGACCATTTTCCAGAGTACGCTACTAAGCTGGTAGTGGGCCAGGGACAGAGCCCAGAGGCGTAGGTAGCTCGCCGTGTAGCTCACCGACCCTAAACAGAATTCTATCACGTGGATGAACTGATACACCATTATAGACATTACACCCTCGTCTTCGTCTACGTAAATATTGTTTTGTTTCTTCCGTTTCAACCGGACGATTTCGATTATGGGCTCCACGAAAAACATGACGGGGACGCAGAGGAGGGCCGTGATCAGGAGGGCCTTCTGCACGTTTTCCTGGTTGGGATACATCTCCGGGCGGCAGGTGGGGTCCGGGTTGGGGACGAAGCTGAACATCATCATGTTGATGAAGGTGATGAGAATGGACGGCGCGCAACGTGGCATCGAATCCGGTCCCCCCTGAGCGTCGTACATCGTCCACTTGAAAAAGATCAAGAACACGAGGTAGATGAATATGCAGGAGAAGAACACTATCTGAGGCACGAACTCGGTGAACACGGCAAGGTAATTTTTAAAGTGGAGATGGTTTAACAGGTTGAGGACGATACCGAATGTCATCTGAGAGACACCCACGATAATAGCGATTTTCATTTTGAGGGCGTTAGAAAAGATGATGTCGTTTTCGGCCAGTTTCCATATGGGGTCGATACCGATGGGATAAGGGTAGCCGATGTAGTCGTATCTCGGGTCCAGCTGAATATCGACTAGTTTCATCATGTCCCCAAATCTGTAGTTAAGTGTCCTCCAGTGACTGTAATACAGAAACACGCTCTGCGAGAAAACGTCGTTGTACACGATACCGGTCCACACGGAGAATAGACCCATCATCAATATGATGTAGCGTCCTTGGAATATCAGGCTCTGGATCTCGTTAGTCAATCCTTTGCGCTGGATGCGGTTTTCGAAGCAGATAATCGTAGAGGCGAAGGTGGTCATTATAATGCCATGTCCGACGTCACCAAACATGATGGCAAAAATGAATGGGAAAGTGATGACGGTATACGGCATGGGGTTGAGTTCTCTGTACGAGGGGATTCCGTAAGCGTTGATGATGTTCTGATAGGCTGCAGTGAACTTGTTGGTTTGGATGTAGGTCGGAGGAGACGACGTGTAGTGCGTAATCTTCTGCAGGATCGGGCTACTCACTCCTTCGGCCCTGGTCACACCCAGCAAGGTCCTGAACACCCGGTCCACTCGAGACTTGGGCACCCAGAACGTCATCACCGCGTGATTTTCCAGTGCAGACCACTCTAAAGTGTTCAACGCACTATACGTCGCTTTCATTTTTTCTATTTCGATGAACCAGATCTTGCAGTTTTCGGCGGTTTTCTCAAGCAGAACTCTGCGGTGGCCGTTGGCTTCGTTCAAAACTCCCCTGAGTTCGAATATCCTTTCCAGAACTCTGTTGAGGATGAAGGTGCGCTCGGCAGGTTTCCACGACATGTGATTAAGGACGATGCCGAAGCCTTGGCAGAGCTTGGTGACAGCAGCGGCGGACTTGACTCCTTGGACCGACACGAGGATGATGCTTCTTCTCTCTCCCACTATCTTGCCCATGTATTTACGAGGCTCTATGGGAAAGAACCTGACTAAGGCGTTACCCTGAGTCAGTCTCCAAATCAACGTTTCCACGGTGTTGCACTTGGCTGTAGGCAGAGTTCCCACCTGGACGGTAAACCTGGAAATATCACACACAAGCACAGGGACATTAACTATAAATAACTAAGCCATTACTGAATTTGAATTAATCTAGCGTCATCTTAATTTGACGTGCAGGTCCCACTCTGACTGAAAACAATGTCTAAGAGTGTCTATGTAACAAACAATATCTATTAGTATGATGAATCATCAAGTCACACATTAAATACTGAACTTTGAACTTGCAACTTCACACACACTTACCTAATATATTACTAGGCATCGCGTGGCTCTATCATTGAAGCGAGCGTATAGTAATAAATATGTATTGAATATTGAAAAAATAGATAATCATGAATCATGATGAGTTGATAGATAAAGGGTACGATAGTAGTACAGCGGCAAGTAGTAAGGGACCACCTTGCATTCTTACAATTCCTCTAAACACAAATCTCGTTTTCAATTATTATAAAATGTATGACTTCACTACGCAAAACCTTCTGCTTGCATAAAGTTGAAATTTTACATGTCTATTTCAATTGTATTTTAGAAGAAATTTATAAAGTTTTATTAAGAATGTAAGATATCGGTAAAAAACGATATATTCTTTTCTCTCTTTTTCTTGGGCTATAAGGGATGGTCAATAAAAAAAAATAAAAAAAGAAGATATTTTTTAATTAAGTCAGTTTTAATTCGATTGCAAATTTTCGCCTATACCTAGGCACCATTAGGCCTTTATCTGAGATCTAATGGTGGTGAAATCATTATAAATTCAGTTTCCATTTATCAAATCATCAGAGTAAGTGAGTAACATTCTATACACAGTATTTTCAGTTACTAGTAAACGAAGTCTACTTCAGTTATTGTTCACGACATGGTGTGACCAGTCATAACAAGATCAACCTACTCTCTCATTTATCAAATGCTTCTTTTAACTTGGATTAAAACATTTTTTTAAAGTGAATTAGGTCACATTTGCAAATGGGCAAATTACGGATGTGGCTGGCATAGAGAATAGACTTAAAATAGAGTTGACATTTGGCGCGATTTCTTGTCCCTTCATATGAAAAGCATGAAAAGTGACATCAGCGCTATCTGTTGTTCGTTGCATCAACTAAAAAAGGGGTGGGGATGAAATGTAGCGCATTTAGTTTCTCTATGCCTCTACTAGGTGTCGCTAGTAGTCATCCCCTAAAATTCGCATTTTATAAATACTACTGCTTACAACTTGTAACAACTTGTAACAAACTAAGCATAGTATTTATGAAATGAGAACATAAAGAAAAGAACAAATCTAATATTCTTTTTTGTCACAACCTTTTTATTTTATTACTGGTGTTAGAGCAGCCTAGAACACAGCATTTTCTGAATCTTTTGACCATAGTAAAAGGAAATTGATGTCGGTGAATTTAAAGAAAACAACAAATTATAAGGCTTCGAAAATGATTTACATAACTCTTTAAGTACTGAAAAATTTAGTAAAAAAAAGTCATCAATCCTTTTAAATTAATTATCAGACCAAAATAAACCGCTGTCATTTTTTTTGTCCCCCTATTTCTTGAAATTTTGGAGAGCAGCGCATTCTATGAGCCGTTGCACGAACTATTTTCCAAGTTTTGTGACGTCATGATGGGACACGGGATTTTTCAACGAATGCCATCCCCTGGGATGTGGACTGTATGTGTCAGGACTGCATGCTACCAGACCTGGAAGCGAAGGGGACGCCGGCAGAAGAACGAGTTTGCTGGGGTCCACTGGTTCTGGCCTCGACCTCTTCTACTTCCAGCATGAACTGGTGCGCTTTCAGAAAAGCTCGGTGTTTCTCCACAGACTCGGTCAGCTTTTCCTTCATCTTGTGGCATCTCTCCGACACTTCCTGTCACAATACATCACGCTTATAGCTACACATTGTGACCAGGAATTAGAATAATACTATGCATAATCAGCCATAATTTCTAATATAAAAAATGATCAAGTATTTGAACGTGAGCGCTCGCACTAGGTTCACACACAAGCAAACCCAAGTTTATGATATTTATAACCGCTCCTGCCCCTAAACAGCTGCATTTATAGAGCCATTATAACACTTTTGAAGCCACCAAGAGACTAACCACAACAAACCCCCACCTTTGATTGTGATTCCGAATATTCCTCAAGAAATGTACCGACAAAAAGAGCGGACCAATTAACTAAAAAATCTTTAGTTAGGCATGTTAGTCCCTCCCTTGGTCTGTTCAACTAGGTACAAGTTTAAATACTTAGCAGTGCTCCACGGCAGTGGACGGCTCTCGGGCTCCAGCAGTTAGGGCCCTAACTAGATTTCGGGTTTAAGGAAGGAATGCTGTGGGCACCGCGGGGTGTTTTCATGCCTGCGGAGGCTACAGCGAGCAGCGAGGAAAGGATAGGAGGTCGGAGGTAAGTAAGAAGTCTAGAGATAAGTTAAGTCAAGAGTAAAGGAAAGAAAAGAACAGAATGAGTTCTTCATCCCGGTACACCGGTATTTATAAGCGGAGGGAGACAAGAGGGGGCTGCCTCCCTACCCACATGGAGGGGAGCGTGGAGTGCGCAAGTCGGTTGCCTCCATAGTGATGGTGGGGGAGCAGGGAACCTCTCCAATCTCCGTACTCCGTACTAGGGTTGTGGTATCGGTAGCTACAGTCAGATTATCTAAAGTTTTGACTTTTGACAGCGTGGGAAAATCCGTGGGGAGCCAATGAGAAGTCAGGATTTTGAATTCTAGAAGGTCGGGCCAACTAGACAAACAAAAATGTCACCGGCCCCATCCCTCCTACAGGCCAAGTGGCTTAATTGTTTTCATCATTTAGGTTGGTCAAGCTGAGTGTCAAAAGTCATAACTAGATAATCTAACTGTGAACATCGATTTTAGCCAAAATATCGAAAGAAAACAACGATGTTGTTGATAAATCGACATTGAAAGAACAAACATCGATGTTAGCCAAAACATCGAAAGTAAACAACAATATTTTCGATACATCGACATCGGCCTTCCATCCCAAAAAGGTCGCAGGTTCCGGATCCCTCGTTCTCGTTCCAGGTACTCGTAGACGACGTTTTTTAAGTCCGATACATCGATGTCCCAACCCTAGTCCGTACCGGCAGTGGACAGACCTCCAACCCTTCCAACCTCGAGTTTATTGAAATACAAATAATACAGGAAAAGTCTCGCGAGTCATTTAGGCACGAAAAGGTGGCGGTCACCACACTCATATTGTAACATGACATTTAAATTAGTTTGAGTTAACACTGGTTCACCAGAGTATTGCACTGGACAAGCATACGAAGCCGAGTGGAAGGTTACCTGGTACTCGTTGCAGAGTTTGTCGAAAAGGTTGAGGGACGTCATGCGGTAGCTGCCGATGTTGAGGAGCTCGTTGGGGTGCGGCGTGTCGGGCACTTCGTCCGGTGTGGCCGCCTGCAGCTCCATCTGCTTCAGGTCCTTCACAGTACACAAAACACTTCAAGCACCGTCAGGTAGTCTAGTCCACTCAAGTTTCATATTGACCACTAATCTAAAACTCATCATACTTTTTAACTCTGACAGCGCGGGAAAATCGGAAAAAAATGGGAGGAGAGCCAATAGCCAATGAGAGCTTGAGATTTTGGCGGGTATTAGGTCGAGCCAACTACTGGAGGAGGGGCGAGGCACTCAGGATAACCGTTCCAGGAGACTTGGTAACCTCCAGCCCTTGAATCTTTACATTCCCTTCTGTTGCTTGTTCCGTTTGCATCGTTTCCTCTTGTTTTTATACCTTTCCCTTATTAATTAATCACCCTTATACATCGCTAAGCATAATATTTATTTCCAATAGTTGGGATTAAAGCTTGCAACAGCGCGAATCAACCACTGTGTTTCTTTTTTTTTTTTAATTTGTAATATAAATACATAATTGCTTTCAACTTTAATTCGGATTACAACGATATTATGCATTCCATTTGCGACATTTAATATGGCTGCGGTTATATTGTGCAAAGAAAAGAAGATCAATATTGATATATTTCTGAGTTGTATTATTATAGTTGTTATATCACTCTTTATCAAACAAGTGTGGAAATGATAAGCTAAACCTGCAAAACACGGAGAATGAATGAATCTGGATGACGAGAGTGTTGTGGAGTGTGTATGAAAGCCATGTTGTAAGTTGTGAAAGTCGTCTATTAAAGTTGTTTGTGAATGTTTTAAGATTGTAATTTTTNAGAAGCACAATCTGCTAACACATTACAAGCTGCTTTGTCATCAGAAAGCAGATCTAACTACTTAGAAGCACAATCTGCTAACACATTACAAGCTGCTTTGTCATCAGAAAGCAGATCTAACTACTTAGAAGCACAATCTGCTAACACATTACAAGCTGCTTTGTCATCAGAAAGCAGATCTAACTACTTAGAAGCACAATCTGCTAACACATTACAAGCTGCTTTGTCATCAGAAAGCAGATCTAACTACTTAGAAGCACAATCTGCTAACACATTACAAGCTGCTTTGTCATCAGAAAGCAGATCTAACTACTTAGAAGCACAATCTGCTAACACATTACAAGCTGCTTTGTCATCAGAAAGCAGATCTAACTACTTAGAAGCACAATCTGCTAACACATTACAAGCTGCTTTGTCATCAGAAAGCAGATCTAACTACTTAGAAGCACAATCTGCTAACACATTACAAGCTGCTTTGTCATCAGAAAGCAGATCTAACTACTTAGAAGCACAATCTGCTAACACATTACAAGCTGCTTTGTCATCAGAAAGCAGATCTAACTACTTAGAAGCACAATCTGCTAACACATTACAAGCTGCTTTGTCATCAGAAAGCAGATCTAACTACTTAGAAGCACAATCTGCTAACACATTACAAGCTGCTTTGTCATCAGAAAGCAGATCTAACTACTTAGAAGCACAATCTGCTAACACATTACAAGCTGCTTTGTCATCAGAAAGCAGATCTAACTACTTAGAAGCACAATCTGCTAACACATTACAAGCTGCTTTGTCATCAGAAAGCAGATCTAACTACTTAGAAACTCAGCATACTATCAAAATTCTAGCTAATTTTTCATTAGAACAGGTGAATTAAATACTTTCCCTGACCATCTAACTAGAAATGCTCTATAATCTCAGCAACAGCTCTACAATCTGACTAGAACAGCTCTACAATCTAAATAGAAACACTTTACAATCTACTCGTAACTGCACCAGCTCTAATCTGACTAGAACAACTCTACAATCTCACTAAAACAGTTCTACAATGTTACTACAACTGCTCTACAATCGGACTAGAACTGCTCCACTATACAACTAATACTGTTCTACAATGTATTTACTCTTATATAACAGCCAACGATGATTTACTATCCAATGTTTCCTCATAAGGTACAACTATTTGACTGTTCTTATCGTTGTTTTTTTTTTACATGCAATTTTTTTCGAAGCTACCATAGTCTTGACTGCTTTTAATTTATTTTTAAAGTAATTCGCTCTACCTGGTCATTTCAACTGGTTTATTTTAACTGATTCATGTCGTTTGTCCGGCGCAGTCAACATCAATAACGTAGAGTTCAAGTATTAAGTGCCAACCAATAGAAACTCACCTTTCAAATCCCTATGTCTTCTGGTTTGTTTCAGTTTGTTTGACAGAACACACACTCGAGCACTCGACTCGTATTTAAAGTCGACACCAACTATTGTTTGGCAAATTATATCTTAATTTTTAATTTTGACATTTTGGCGTGAAAATAGAGAGGGATGCTGAGACGACACCAGTGTAGCTGTAGAGTAAACAAATCCAATAAGAACCTGTTTGTTTTTCAGTTTACAATTTACCAATTAATTTCGATGTAATTTGAAAATTTAGAAAAAAACTCTTTAGTTTATAGTTGTGTAGCGCTGTTAAGTGTGTTGCATACAGCGCAGTCGTTTCTTTTTTTTTTTTAATTTGTAATATAAATACATAATTGCTTTCAACTTTAATTCGGATTACAACGATATTATGCATTCCATTTGCGACATTTAATATGGCTGCGGTTATATTGTGCAAAGAAAAGAAGATCAATATTGATATATTTCTGAGTTGTATTATTATAGTTGTTATATCACTCTTTATCAAACAAGTGTGGAAATGATAAGCTAAACCTGCAAAACACGGAGAATGAATGAATCTGGATGACGAGAGTGTTGTGGAGTGTGTATGAAAGCCATGTTGTAAGTTGTGAAAGTCGTCTATTAAAGTTGTTTGTGAATGTTTTAAGATTGTAATTTTTGGCACAAAGTCAATTAATAAAGTTCGTTTTTGCCATTTAAAGTAGTAAATTTCATTAATTCCACACATACATGTTTTAAGCATTCACTTTTTATTTTATATTTCATACCGATTACAATTACATTTATTGAACGTCAAAAGAAAACAAATTTAATATGATGTGTTTAGAGTTGAAAAGGATGTTTGGAGTAGACGGTAGTGGTCATTAGTAAAAGTATAAAATACAGTACGTGACACGATACGAGGAAGAAATGTGCCACACAAATTGGCAGTCTATTTTTCAAATGCCTATTAACACATAGCACCTAGCTGCCTATTTGCACATAGCTTGGCACTGGCCAAGCTATGTGCCGCAGACGATCTTAGCCGACCACATATTATAAATAGGCACTAAAAGATTAACTTGTACACAAAATTCTAGCTATNTATTTAACGCCCTTGGTCAATGACCGTCGAGGGCCAACTCACAGAATCAATATCTTTTAAATTGTAAAAATTTGCTACAGAATAGGCCCTTTCTTTTAGCTCTTCTAAGCCTATGTCCTTTATAATGAATGAATGAAATGATTGTAGCGATATCCTGGGAGGTTGTCCTCTGAAAATCTACACTTAAGTGATGAAATCATAGAATCGAGATATGGCATAAGTACTGCCCTCCTGCAATGCTCACCCTAGGATTCTGCTGGAGTGTTAGACCGGTGATTCTGTTTTTTCAACAAATCTAGGGGGTTGAAGGTAATAATGATACAAGAGCTTTTCATCAGAGAGTAAAGGAGCAGAGGAAAGGGTTTCAACCCCGCAACGTTTTTTGCACGGATAAAGATGAAAGTCTTATTGGTGATAAGGGAAGGATACTTGAGAGACGGCAGAATATTTTCAGGAATTGCTAGAAGGTGAAGAGGACGTAAGTGATCAAGGGAATTGGGAATATATAAGTGAGGGTGACCTAGATAAGAATGAAGTAGTAGTTAAAGATCTTTGTACTCCACCAGCGGAAGAAGAAGAAGAGGTGAGGATAGGAGTAGAGAGTTTAAACGCAAATAAAGCACTAGGGGAAGATAATATCCCAGCAGAATTATGGAAAAAAGGAGGAGAGCGTTAAAATCATAGAGTAACTGTTGCAAGACATATGGACCTTGGAAGTGACACCGGCAAGGTCATGCCAGGTTTGAGACAAGGAGATGTTGTTTCTACGACACGTTATAATCTGGCATTAGAAAAAGCAATGTGAAGGATTCTCTCGGGTGTGAAAGTTACGTTTCGCTACGGGAAGCAGCACTTGTCGTTAACACCAAGAAGACGAAGTATATGTTTTCATATAGAAGAAACAATGTCTGGGAGGATAAAGTGCGGATCAAAGGAGAAGAATTTGAAAGAGTCAAAGATTTCAAGAACATATTTGAGATCCCGGATAACTGATGGGAACGCTGTCTCAGAAGAGAATGCCAGGATCGCGCTGGAAATAGTAGCTATTTTGCCCTACAACTCATCTTCAGATCACGAAACGTAAGCTGTAGCACATATAAAAGTTTAGTCCAACCCACGGCCACCTATGTGTCAGAGACTTGGACGCCAGTACGGACTGAAGAGGATAACCTCCGTAGATGGGAGCGAAAAATCTTAAGGAAGATATACGGTGCAGCTTGCGAGAATGGTGTTTGGAGATACCGCACTAATCAAGAAGTGATGGGTCTATACGATGAGCCAGACATTGTTATTTCGACGAGTTCGATGGTTAGGACATGTGGTGAGCATAGAGGAAAGCAGAGTCCTAAGAGGATGATGGATGAAGACCAGGAGGTGGAAGAAGAAGAGGCAGACCCAGAAGGAGATGGCCGGAGAATATCGAAGACGACGTTGGGCGTTCGCTCCGGGAGGAGACGTGCGCAGGATAGGGACCGTAGCGTACGGACCCTATCCTCCGCAGGGAGGACGGACCGTAGCGCCCCCCTCGCTACGCCCATGATCTACTTCCAGCCTCTCAGGATTTAAATACTTTTCTATATACATAGCGAGAGAAAAACTAAAATAGTTGTTTTATCAAATAAATTGAAGTAATAAAACCTTTACTGGGATAAAAGGTTCTATTTGACAAAACATGGACACAACATTTTACAACAATAACTCACAAAACAGAACCACGAGATCATAAAGTAATCAACAGTGTTCCGTTACCCTACAATAACAGTCAGATAAATGATACATTAAACTAAATGTAGACTTGTGTCAAAATGACACCGGTAGAACCAAAAATGCGATTAGCTCAGCTACTGAACAAAAACAACACCAGACATGGGTTAGACAACACTAGGGGTGTTATTACTTGGGTTCCATCTACTCAGAACTCATCGCACAATAGTATCGTTTTGTAACAATGGATTTTGTTTTTTTACGTACTGAGAGTTTTGACTGGCGGGAAAAGACAACGGCACCTGCAGGGCAAAAGTTTTATGCCCCAGGGTGTATGAAGCTAAGCTAAGCCACCCTGGAGCCTCGCTATCCTACTCTCGATAACGAGACCTATCGCAGGATCCAGGGATCCCTGAGTGTGGGGATTGAGGTACTTCCCGACTGCTCAGCCGACACCGAGACAGACGCTGGTAGCCCTTACACCACTAAAATCCCTGCCGGTGAAAAAACCCTCCATTGGGTACCATACTCTTGAAGGAGCATATGGTACCACACGTGACTATAATTATAATTATAACTACCAAGAGGTACAACGTCATCATCGTTTCATATGATGGTCGTGAGCTCTTGGTTTCTCAGGCTTACCCTTCCTCTATGCTTCCTGCTCCAGTCAGGAAGAAGAGGCTGAGGATTCATCGATGTCATTTACTTCTCTGTATGACGATAGCAATAATAAGAATGCGCCTCCAAGTGTTCGGCGACCACCAGCACCTCGAGCCAGAGAGACACCCCGAGGGGGACCCACCCCTACAGTGGACCCACCGATCCATCGAGCCGCCCAGAGCTTTCGGCCCCCCTCCCTCCGATAGAAGAAGAACCTTCACCCCGGACCCCCGACGACCGACAGATCCAGCGGAGGCCGCGACACCCCCCGACGCAGCCCCAGAGTCGCAGCACCAGAGGACCTCCTCACACCCAGAGGCCCTGTAAACGATGGTGAGTAGAGTATAGAAGAAGTTGATGAATCCTGCAGGGTAAGGTCGGAACACAACTATAAGTTCAACAAAGTTTCCGACTGCGTCTCTTGGCGGCGAAAAGGCCGCTTCAGAACGGAATCGACACCGGGGAAACATATAACCGGGACGAGACCTGACGCAGCCTAATGTCTCACTAGCCTAAAGACAAAATAACTAAAGCCTAATATCACATGAAAATTCGACCACCGCCTCTCCGAGAGAGAAACTCAGCCACCGCGGTTTGAACAAATAGCCGGGGTGGTGATAACGGTGGTCGATCCTAATCTAAACACTGACTAAACCTAATAATAAATACCTAACCCTAGTTAAAAACATATTTACATGACCTAGCCTAATATCACAGGATGTCGATGATAAGCCAATCAGCTAGGTTGGAACTTCGCTAGAATTGGTATCATCGACCTACACTAACTAAACTAAATATCACAGATTTGGGTGAGAGCCTCCTCCAGCTATGCTTTGGGAGCACATCCGGTTTGGAATTACCCAGATGTGTTTGACTCTCACCCCCTAACTAAGCCTATCTTAAAAACTAGTATCACAGTAGGGTTATATTTATACTTAAATAAATAAATAAATAAATAAATAAATACATAACCTTAACTAAACTATCTTAACCTAGTTAAAAAAACAAACCAACTGCCGTATCCTCTCGACCAGCGAGAGGAGCCTACTCACCAACCGGGTTGAACAAATGGCCGGGGTGAGCAGT
>KZ651796.1:311913-327281 GCA_001010745.2 Gerris buenoi
CCAAGGGCTTTCCAACGATATACGACACATGTTACCAAATATCTCCGGTTTTCTAATCGGTGAAAACAAAATTTCTTGATGTCACCCCTATGCGGGGGTGCATGTAAAAAAAAAGTTCTCGTTACCGGCTATGGACCTCTGCGGGATCTACAAAAACCTTGAAAAAAATTAAAATTTTGAATTATTCTAAAAGTTATACGTAAAAATGTGTTAAAAAAACGCCATTTTTGACCATAGACGATTTCCCGTTGAAAATAAATCCATTTCCCGGCATATAGAATTTTTCCTTAAAAATACACTATAACCTTAACAATTTCCAGAAAACTACATGTCTCTGCGACAAACACACCTATTAGTACAAAAATCGAAATAACACCCTATTTCGACCTTTAGGGTCGATTTTCACCCTTAAGAAGTGGTTTAAAACAGTCCTTACCCCATGTTTGGTCAAGTTATTTTTAAGTTTCCTAACCGATTTTGACATTAGCAACTCGAAATTTTTCCGAAAATCAAGAGGCGGGGTAAAATTAATTTTTTTTTGTTTTCTGCCGTGGCGCCTTAAAATTAAGTAAATTAAAAAAAAGTAAAAATTAAGGCATTCTACGTTCTATTATATTTGAGTTTTTTATAGCAATTTTTTAAAGAAAATTTCATACAAATACTAACGTATTTTTTTTGCTTTTCAAATAAAATACCAAACTTTTTTATGCATTAAAATATTTTTGCCCATAACAGGAAAATTTAAAAAAATTAAAATTATTACTTATCGTTTCAATTAAACTTTGTAGTAACAAAGTTTTGTATTTTTTTTATAATCTATCTATATTATTAAAAAAGTTTTGTAAACAAACAAGTTCAGAGAGTGATATATAATTAACTGTTTGAAAGAGTGCGATAGAGATAAGAGGGGTTAGAGGGAGGTTCTCGGGGAGAGAAAGGGAAGGTTCTCGGGGGGAGAAAGGGGGGAGAAAGGGGAGGTTCTCATAGTAAATTCCGCTCAAGAATGACACGGGGAACTGTCATTCCCGAGGCAATAAACAAAACACGGGACGGTGTAATAAAGAAAGCGCATTGTTTGTTTACATGCCTTAATCAAAAAGTGACAGCTTTAAAACACAACAAATCAAAACTATTTTGATAAGTTATTAAATCTATATAAAGATTAACAAATCATCACACAAACCTTTACTTTTATTGGTAGTAATACATAAATTTTATCTTAATAATCATAACGTTTAGTTTTGATAAAAGTCTCGGTCACTATTTAGATGAGTTATTATATCTATTTGAAGTCTATCAAAAATGTAATGTTAATAATTGGAACTTTAGTTTTGATAAAAGTCTCGGTCACTATTTAGATGAGTTATTATATCTATTTGAAGTCTATCAAAAATGTAACGTTAATAATTAGAACTTTAGTTTTGATAAAATTGTCGGTCACTATAGAGATATGTTTTATTTAGATAAGTTATTATATATATTTGAACTCCAAAAAATCAAAACCAACCATTACTTTGTTGGTATCAAATAAAGAAATATGTGTGAGGCTCTCACGCATTAAAAGTGAAACTAAAGATCTAGAATATAAAATATAATTGTTCTGAGGTAATATCTTTATTTTTAAATACAAAAACTATTACAGAGGATTTAAAATTTTTAAACGGTCCCCGGTTCTTATAATAAATAGACAAAATAATTCTAATACTCTATACTAGGCTGCGGCTAGGTTGACGAGCGAAGTTTGTAGGGGGCAGAGCCCCCTAGTAACACTAAAAAAAAGTTATATATCTAAATATATCAAATTAAAGTTTTGTCTGTACCCTGGTCAGAATTGAAAATTTTTTGGATACTTCTTAATTTTATAAATTCCAAAAACCGAATCCGGCCCTAAATTTTTCCGTGTATGTATGTGATTATGTATGTGTGTCTGCCGCTACCAGTACGACTTTAAAGGCACAAAACTGGCTAAACGAAATTGATTCATTTTTTTTTTTTCCAGAGGTAGGCGCAAATATGTTGAGCATCTAGTAAGCTTTGTTTCATCTAAAAATCGAGTAGAACCAAAGTTATTAAAAATTTTAGAAATAAAAATGTGTAAAAATAACAAACTAAAAAAATTAAGCTGACCCACCATAACCAAAACCTACAGACTAGCTAATAAAAATGTTCGGGTACTTCTAGACTCCAGACCACATAGAGACTAGCGGTTTTTTGCGTTTGGTCGGAAATTTTGGGCCCATACCGACTGGAAAAAACCGAAAAGTTTAAAAAAAAAAAAAAAAATGTTTATCCCCCTTAAAAAACAACTAAAATGATATTTACATTTTTTTACCTGTACCCTAAAACCTTTTTACCTTTTTACCTGTACCCCCTGTAGCCATAAAATAAATCTGTATGATAATAATA
This sequence comes from Gerris buenoi, assembly GCA_001010745.2. Classification (NCBI taxonomy): domain Eukaryota; kingdom Metazoa; phylum Arthropoda; class Insecta; order Hemiptera; family Gerridae; genus Gerris; species Gerris buenoi. Next base: position 314,320 of record KZ651796.1, read on the forward strand.
ATAATATATGTACATATATTAATATTATTACACAGAATTATTTTTACTTTTATTTATTTATTTTAACCTGTATATGTATAATAATCGTATTTTTTTAGAGGGTTGAGCCTGCCTATGGGGGGCCATGGATGGGGCGCTATTAGGTGAACACAATACAGATAATTTCTACGTTAAATAGTTACATATAGAAAATGCAAAAAAGCACAAATTTAAGACTTTGACAATGTTGCCTATAATAGTAATACATCTATAAAGAATACTACAAGGATATGGTACTAAATAACAAAATGTGAATTAAATTTTAATTAGATACAGATAATAATAAGATAATAACACAAGGATAAATATTATGTGAAAGTATTAAGTGTACATATCACCAATTCCCAGTTCGTCGTAGTCCCACATTTTAGTCCCGGTTAAGTTTAAACAATTTTTTGACAGGAAGATTTTGCACGTCGCTCCCTGTTTGGTAAGAAAATAATAAAATCCAAGATATCACAAAATATTTCACAATTAGATAAAAGCTTGTATGTTTCAATTACATTCCTGATTGCATGTGTGTCGAGGAACTTTAGACAAAGCAGTTAGTTCATTTCGACTTTCCATCTGATGCCTGTGGTCATAAAACTAACTTAGTCTAAGGCAAAAAAAAAAAATCTAGATGACAAAGTACTAGAAATTGATTGAAAGGAACACTAAAAATATATATTTTCTAAAAATCTTGTTTAAAGGTGGAAGACTCGTATAAATTGCGGTAAACAGGTGATTAAAAAGAGCCCATAAACAACGAACTCATTTTATAATACCCAGCTTCTCTTGGCCGGCCACCAAAAATAGTATTGTTAGCGATGATTTATGATTTTCAGATTTATTTTTACGACTATTTACAAAACAAGATTGAGCATAGGAAACAAGGAAAAGTGAAAGTATTTTTATTTTGTTCTCTTTCTCTTTTTGTGAATGCAAATTGCAAAACAAGAGTTTAGTAAAAGAAAGGACAGTAAGAATGGTTGTTCTAAGACCCTTCACTCCTTGATTGGAACGCCTTTAAAATATAATACTTCAGTCTCGACTTGAAATACTAGATATAAGACCACTTTTTTGTAGACAATTAACAATGCCGCATAAAAAAATATACCTGTGCTTTGAATTATTCAAAGAGTAACCGTATAGAAATAAATATTTTGACGAATTATATAATCTGCGGAATTCTGTTGCGATTTTTATAATATTTAAATAATATAGATAAATCAAATTAATTCATGAGAAATATTTTAAGTTTAGAACTCGTATCTTTTTATCATTTTTGGTTGCCTTAAGTGCCTTAAGGCCCATTTTCACTTTGATTGGTGAAAGTGCGAGTGTTAAGTACGAGTGTTTAGTAAAAACGCCCATTTGGGCACCATGTGTTTAGTGAGGGTGTTAAGTAATTTTAAAGCAAATTTTCACTTAACACTTGCACTAATCTAAGTGTAAATAGTCCTTTACTTTCAGAAATTTTTCTTTATATTCTTTATGGAAATGGATTCTAATATATTTCCTGAGGTTCAAACTAGGATGGAAAAAATGAATTCTACCTAAAATTGGTGTAAGTACATATAAGTGTTTCATCTAATGCTATTGTAATTGCCTAATTGCCACCTATGTTTTTGAAAATTGAAAGTTTAAATTGTAATGGTCCTTTGTAAAGGGTTAAAACATCCAAGAAGAAGAGAATATCATTTGCAGATGAAATAAATTGGCAAATTATGTGGTTTCAACACACACAAAGGGTCTCTTATGCAATTTAACCAATAGGTCTAGTTCGTTAACCAGCATAATCGGCCTAGCTTATCAAAGATGTCGGCTGTTAAAAATTTGTTTCAGTTGTCACTTTTTAACTATTTATTATGATGACGTGAAATAAAGTCTTTATATGCATTTTACCGTCCAAACGCAGTGAAATTACTCCAAAATTTCTAACCAAACATATTCTGATGATAATAATTTTCAACTATTTTTTTTTTTATTTGGGGAGGGGGAGGGAGAGGTAGAACTTTTTTCCTTATAAAATATACGATGTATGAGAAATTTATTACAACTCATACATGTTTTTTTGAATTACTGTTATTTTTTCGTTGATCTGATAAAGAAATAGAGAGGGGACACAAGAAACCCAATTTTAAAGGAATTACATAAAGATGAATTAGTACAAAAAACCAAGCTAAACATATATTTGTACTCAGAGCATGAACTCAGGAAAAACATTGCAAACTCAAAATTATCATCAACTATTCATATCTAAAATGGCAGATAATTCACGTCACGCAATACTAACTCGAATCGGTATCTATGGTACTACAAAAATGTATAACACTTAAGTTATAACACTATTTTTTCATGCCATTTGTCAAAATTTACAAAAATATCTTTTAAATATTAATGGGAATAGAAGGGTCATTGTTTACACTTAAATTGATTTCTAGTGTGATATTTTCTCTTTCATCACAATTTTTTCTCTTTATTTAAACTACGTAAATGAGAAAGTGTTAAACAGGTTTTGACATGCTATAACTAACCATCGACGTTCAATTACTATTAATTATATTATTATCTCAGTTAATATTATTTAGTTATACATGTTAAACTTTTCATATATGGTTTTTAAATTATTATTTCAGTTGACATACTTATTCGAATTTATAATCTTTTCAAAATGCCTGGGTTTAAATTTGTGCAATTTTCAAAATCAACATAAGTTATATAATAATAAGTCCACCGTTTAATTTAGACAAAATTTATTTACTATTGTTGAACTCAGTTGATTGATTTGACAAAGAAAAATGAAAATATATGTTATATAAAATTTATTATTAGATACAAGTAGGGCGAAAACTACTGAATTTATAATGTAGGAAATTATAGTCATTAACGCGTGGGCTCATCTATTCCTAGTAGGTCGGAACAACGAAATTGTGACAAAACTAAGATGTATTTTATTTCTAAAGTATGAAATAAATATAAAGGTGGGGCGCTTTCACTTTATAAGTTTAGTCATAAGACTAATACTAATAAGGTCAGGGTTTGTTTTCATATGGAAATCATTACATAACGACTATTGCATACATTGGTTTGTGTCGTAGTCGGGAGACTGAATCTTTCATTTCTGTTACCTTTGCTTCGAAGTAATTTAAATTAAAGCTAACTTAATATGCTTTCGACAAACAGGATATGATCAAATTATTCGTAGAAAGCCCAAACTTATACCAACATATTTTCAATATTAAAAATAACCTGAGAGAGTAAATATGATTGATTATTGTCAAAATAAAATATTAAATGCAGTGAGATATTATTAAAAGATTATTCTTATAATTAGTTCACTCACAAAACCATAGGAGTGATATTATTTTTACGAGATTTGTTTGTCATACCGCGGAGAGGAGTTGTACATAGAAGTGTCAGATATATATCGAACCATGTTAGGCATGATACTATTAATGTGGCATTACATAATACTTCATATTATTTATTTTTATGTAGTTTAGATTAAAGAGATTGCTTTCGAGTGTCCCACAGTTCGATTTCATACTTTTTTGGGGGGCCCAACAAACCCATGTGATGTACAGTGTCCTATCAGTATTCATGATATTAGAGTAATAAAAATTAAAATTGTGCGTAAGTATGAGAGGAATCAGTGTGTGCAGAAGGTTGAGGCTTATATGGGATCATCTGAGAGCTAATTTTGGTGTAACATCCTCAATTCCTCAAATTTGGACGAATAGTTTTTAAAATATAGTCTTCGAAAAATATGTTTTTTTCACAGACAGACAGACATAAGCATTTAGGTTGGGACTCAATGAGCTTTATCAAGAACATTTCGTTCTTCAACATAACCACAATTCTCTCTTAACATTTGATGAGCTCGGAAAAATAAGCTACATTCAAATTTATAAAACTTGGTTCAACAAATACTCATAATAAAAATTAAAACAGGTCCTAAGTAATCAATTAATTATAATGGATCATTATTAATTATTACCGGCATTTACAATCATGTCCCTAATATTCTTGCCACTCCTTCCTAGGTGTGTCCTCTATCAATAAGTGAAGACACTTTTAATGCATGATATTTTTTTAGATAATGTATTTGATAAAGAATTAAAGCATTTATATATTCGTGGTTGACAATTAACCTTCGACCTTATGACTGATTAGACAGTATAATAACCACTAATTCTTATCAGGCTATTTAAGATTGTCAAAATATTATTATTAATAATTCAAAGCTTTGTATGTTGCAAAATTAATATAAAAAAATCTCAAGGTGTATTATAGTAAACGATAAAATATATGCCATTCAAAAATTATAGGAAGTTTTAAACTTCATTTTAAAATCATATTTTATTACGGAAACAGTTTATTTCAATATTTTCGCTTTGATTGAATAATAAATTACTTAAATATTCACTCCAACCTTGAACTACATTTTTATAAAGAGAAAAAGAAATCATTAATGAACTTGGAATTCATTGTATTTAAAATCAATAAAACCATAAAAAAAAAAATATTTATTAACATTAAAAAATAAAAAAAGAATAAGTTTTTCATTCAATGAAGAAAGCGACACAAATTATTTTACTTTTATTAAATTAAAAACCTCTTTATGTTCCTTATTAGTTTAGAATAAAACTTGATTAAGATTGAAAGAAAGACAAAAGGAAAACCTGTTATATTAAGTGATGAGTTGAAGGAGCTAAATCGCACGATCTAAAGTTTTTAATCCAAAGTTCATTAACAGAAGGTCGAGATTTCTTTTGTGAATCGGATCTTGACATTTAAAAAAAGCAACGTTTAAAAAGGTTATGAGCTTCTAGAAATGATCACGAATAATAGCCTTCTCTCGTTTTAATTGACAGCTTTCAGTATACGGATTCAATGAACTTAAAAGAACTGTTAAAAGCTGATAGACCAAGCTCAAAAGCTCAAATGCATTACTTAAAATATCGGGCTCATGATTTATCGTTTTTTTTTTTTTTTCTTTTTACCAGTTTCAAATTTGAAGCTCGAAAATTTATATTTTTTCTGTCAATTACCAAAAATATAAAATGATATTTTATCAAAGGGATAAAATGTTAAATAATAAAAGATCTTCCAATGAATATTTGGTTTATTGCTTCCGAGCTTACCGAAGGTAACGGAAGCATTGTGTTCACTTTTGAGAACGAAAAAGTTTTATGCCTCTGATTTTAAAAATTCCAAGACAGGAATCCGTTTCAGACATCAGGGAACATTTTTGGTTCCGTGTCTCTCTGTCTGTCTGTCGGTCTGTGTGTCCGCGAATCATGAAACGTGTGACGATAACTTGAGTAAATGTCGTCCTATTTTGATGAAATTTGGTATACATGTTCATTTTACCAATGCCCAGGACGAGTTCGTTGGACAACGTTATCCGTTTAAGCGTTCACGCGCAACACAAACGTGAACTTTAAATTTAAAATAAAACCTCATCTATTCATAGGACATAGTTGACCTTGAACATGAAAATTTCATCCTAGAAGACCTTGATTCTCCCTTACAACTCTCACCTCCACCCAAAGCATTCAACCCATCCTACGTGAAATACCTAATAAAGCATTTACCAATAAATAAAAGTCCTGGCTATGATCTCATCACCTCCAAAATAATTCAACAACTTCCTAAAAAATCAGATCATCCTTTTAACTTATATTTACAATGCTGTACTTCGCACCACATATTTTCCTTTCCTGTGGAAATACAGCATTATTAAAATGTTCCCTAAACCTAATAAACCTCACCACCATGTCACATCCTATCGTCCAATCAGCCTTCTTCCAATCTTCGGCAAAATCCTAGAAAAACTCCTTTTAAGACGTATCTCAAAAATATTCCAGTCATCCAATATCCTACCCAATCACCAGTTTGGCTTCTGCTCTCAACACTCCACCATCCAACAGTGTCATCGCATTGTAGACTCCATCTCGTCCTCCCTTGAGCGAAAACAGTTCAGCACTGGTGTCTTCCTAGATGAGGCCCAGGCCTTTGACAGGATTTGGTACCAGGGTCTTCTGTGGAAACTAGAGGGCGTCCTTCCCTTTACCTACTACCTTATCCTTAAATCCTATTTCCATGAAAGACACTTCCATGTAAGCTGTGCCTCTTCTCGCTCACCTAAGAGTCCTATACTTGCTGGTGTACCACAAGGAAGTATTCTTGGTCCTTTGCTGTACTCCTTTTATACATCAGATATTCTCCAACATCCAAGTACCCAAATAGCTACCTTCGCTGATGACAAATGTATATTTTCTGCCTCCTACGACCCTAACATAGCAGCAGCCAACATCCAAAACCACCTTATCCTCCTTGAACCTTGGTTGATGAAATGGAGGATAAAAATTAATGAGCAGAAAAGTGTCCATGTCACTTTTACTCTCAGACATTCAACTTGTCCTCCAGTCATCTTCAACGAAGGAATGATTCCACAATCCTCTTCCGTAAGATATCTAGGCCTACATCCCTATCGACGATTGACTTGGGCTCAACACACCAAAACTAAACGTACGGACACAAACAGACGATACAAACTCCTCTTGCGACTCCTTGACCAAAGATCCCACTTATCCCTTTATAATAAAATCCTTATTTATAATTCAATCCTTGAAGCTATTTGGACCTATGGAATTGAGCTCTGGGGTTGCACAAGCGGTCAAATTCCAATGGACTCCAATCCCTTCAATCAAAGATCCTTCGGAAAATCACCAATTCCCCACCATACGTTTCTAACCTCACAATCCACAACGACCTTAAAATTCTTTTTGTACATGAACTCGCTTCTATCCGTTATAAACAATTCCATGAAACCTTAAATCACCATCCTAATCCTTTAGTTAAATCCATGACATCCCTTCAAATCCCTGACCAACCACCCCGTCGGCTGAAGAGGCATTGGCGTCGTGACCTGCTTCTATAGTTCACAACCTCAACCGATGTACTAAATTAATGTTACGCACGACAGGAGTACTACCACTGGGTAGCCTCTCCTCTCATGACATTCCACGCCACTTAATTAAACTTTTATCATTATTACTCATAGCAAAATTAAATTGCAAGTAATATATGTAAAATTTAAAAAAAAAAAAAAAAAAAAAAAAAAACCCTCATCTATTCATTGAGACAAACGTATTTTTTTTTTAAGTACACTTTTTTTTAGTAAAACCTATTGCGACACCTCTATGAAGTGTTAAAGATCGCTAAAAACTGTTAATAAATCTTACAAAATAAATAATATTACAATAAAGTAATATAACGTTAATGTTAATATAACAATAAAGTATATGATAGGATGCGAGGAAGCTATGTGCCACACTAATTGGCAGTCTATTTTAAATAGGAATGTATCAAGTATATAAACTATTACTTATGTTTGATTCATATATAAATCAAGAGCAATTGGCCACTGAGCTAAAGCTATAAAATATATTTTGTTATTATAAATTGGCATTTTAAACAGGTTTAGATTTTTATTACATTTTGTTACGGTTATAATAACTTTGAGCATTATATTTGTGTAAATTATTTTTTACTATAAATTGCTTTGCTATTATCTGTACTTTACTTAAAAGCCTAGTCTATAATAAATATTTTATTAGATAATAAAAAATCAAAATAATAACCTTAAAAAGTTGGTATACCTATAATATGCATTATGCATGTAATATATCCATGCGTAAAATTATATGAACCTACATTGTACATGGAAAATATATGTGTGTGCATTTATGAAAAGGTATTTATATTATTTAATTTATGTCATTGTTTTATTTTTATTTTTTTATTTTTATTTTTTTTTTCTGGTAAAGTTAGTTAATACAATATCGCTAAGCCACAGAGTTTAAATTTTTATTTATTTTTTTAATTATTATTTTATTTATTTATTCTTTTTTTTTGGCACTTCTAGATTTTTATATAATTATTTTATTGGATGAAGTGAAGAACTATTTTCTTTTCACGTGGTTATTTAACTTAAGTTATTAAAGTGTGTGCTGTAGAACTGTGTAATTTGTAATTGTTTCCTTTAGAATAACAAATATACTCCGTGAAAAAAAGGTCCTTTATTTATTCAAGTAAATAAGTATTCGCCGAAGTACAATAATAACTAAAAAAAACTTATTTGTTATTGGCTTCACAGCATACAACCATGTTTTTCTTAAATGTTACAATATTAAATTTTTCTTTCTTCAAAAACGCATATTTCTTCATATACTATTAAATGTTTGTTCCTAAAGAGAGATTTGTAGTATCGGGGTCTCGCTATGCTTTTTTGCATGTTAAAGAAACGTAGTTTTCTATGATCTTCAATTTTTTTACACTTCATAATAAGCTCCAGATCTCCTAACTCGTTACACGTTTGACACTGATTAGTCTCTGCTATTTAACCAATATATTATGTTGCTCTCGAGCTCTGGACGTTTTTAAACTGCCTTAAAGGAGGTCTTGTTGTCTAAATTTGTACAAAAGGATCTCCAACCTTCTTTCTTTTAAATAATTACCTCCTTGCAGTCTTTTGTCCACCAATAGACAGGCTGATGTCGCTTTGCCTTGAACTTGAACATGCCCACCGTTCGCAAAGATATTGACTTCTTGGAGAAGTAATTTATTATACAAATTAATTGATCGTAGTTAAATTTGGCAGGCAGCATGTCTGTCTGCCCTGTCATGTCTATTTATGTTGTAACCAGGGAATCTATAGTTAATTTCCGATTTCATATTATAGCGCATATGAATATTCTAAACTTCCTTTGTGTTTAACTGCGGAGCGTGCGCTCCATTGGAAGAAAGGTAAATTTGTGTTCAATTCTCCTTTTCATTCAAAGTTTTTCAAGCGTTCTCCTACTATAATTTTTAGGTCTTTTCTCGACTGTTGTAATAAATCCTCCTTCTTTAAATGCTCCAAGGGTTATCTGGTTTGCTTTGATGTTTACCTTCAGTTTTTCTTAGATTATTTGACTTTAAACGAAACTTGCAAGTTGTGCAGAATGATAAATTATAATATTTGCCAAATCGGCATATTTTACTCGTCCCCGCTATGTATCCTGTACCAAGTTCGCACTGAATTCTGAATATTTCTCAGTTATTTTCTCACAAGATTTGACAACAGCGTTTAAATACACTTTGAATATAATATGTATATCGTCATTTTATTATTAAGAAAAAAAAAAATACCCCGAAATCGCAGTTGCAAAATGCCTCTATTTTATTTTTAGGCACGATAAATAAAAATGTTTAAATCACACAATAATATTAATTAAAAAAATAAATAAATAAAATAAAATAAAAAAAAACTTAATATTATTCATCTACGCCTCAGGAGCTTTCGTAAAATATGAGTAAAAAATCACAGGAAAGTATTTGCATCCAAGTTTTTTTAAGTAGGTACTTGCATCCCGGTTTCGTTGGTTGTAAATGAAATAACATNAGATGTCCCTGGTTCGATTCCACCAGGGGGTCCCGATATATTTTATCGATGATAACAAAAAGTATAGATAGTAGGGAAACGCTTCTCCTGTAGATGATCGAAAGGTTATGCCCACAATGATTTTGCTTCCTTCTGAAATTGTAACAATTTTACAGTTTAAATGAACAAACATATTTCATTATAAGAAATTAGCTACTTGCGCATTGACTACCTATGTCCTACTAATGACACCACTCTATACCATTGTTAGTATTTGATTTACTAGCTTATATCTGATCTAGCCGGATGCAGTTTAATGATCGTATCCTTCGGACAATTATAATTCTCTTTTCTTTTTTTTATCTTTTCAAAGAAATAAATGATATATGAGACATTTATATGATATAAATCTCTGACTCACAAACATACTATTAATTTTTTAATTTTGCTTCGGTTATGAACTTATAAAGTTTTATTTGAGAAAGTAGGTAAAATACTGATAACAGGATCAATCATTTCTGTAAAGGACAAAACCAACCAATTTCCTGTAATGATTTGTCATAGCTCGTCATTAAATCACAAATCAAATATTTATGTAATGGTAATTGTTAATTAAAATAATTTTAAAGTTTCAAGCCCAGCTTTATTCTTCTATACATGGATAAGCGACTATTTAAGTATAAAAAAATAATGACCTGGAAAAAAAGAAAATATTACAAATCCAATGATAAATCACAATCTTATACTTATATGTTTTTAAAGCCAATAAAACTGAATCTGTCAGTTTGAGTTGGTCCAAAAAATACATTAAAACTCCATTTTTTTTTTTTTTTTTTTTTCAAAAAATTAAGTTTTGGTGATTATTATCTATAATATATAAAACTAAGAGTGACAGTGATTGAGTTACTGGCTGACTGACTGACTGATCACTATTTCTCTTACTTTCATTTACATAGAGATTTGAAATTTGGTACATAGATATAGACTTAACCATAATTAGAAAAGTGCGGCCATATTTATTTCGATATATGGCCACCATATTGAATTAAAGCCACCATCTTGGATTCTTCCCATTGACATAGAGATCTGAAATTTTGTACATAGAGTTATGGTTGTAAAAAAAGAAAATTAAAAGTACTTTCACTCAACATATGGCTGCCATATTTGATCATAACCACCATCTTGGATTTAATAACACTATTATCTCAGCTTCCAGTAGACCTAGAGATCTGAAATTTGGTGCATAGACCTATAGCTGAAGAAGAAAATTAAAGGTACTTTCAGTTTAACATATGACCGCCATCTTCGATTTAATTAAATACTATTACCTTAGCTTCCAGTGGATTTAAAGATCTTAAATTTGGTACATAGACTCATTGTAACTAAAATTGAAAATATAAAAAAAAATTGAAAGTATAAAATAGAATAATTGAAAATAATAAAACCGAACTTAATTATGTAACAATAAAGATATATTATTAATTATTATTGTCACAGCACCAACTTCTAGACGGAAGGTGCGCGATGCGCACCGATCCGGCTAGTATAACAATATATTTAATTCAATTTTTAAGTTTTTGGTAGTATCCATACTACGAAAAGTTTAAATTTTTAATTTAAATCAAATTATAATTATTATTAACCACAGGAGACAGACAGAGAAAAATAGACTCCAGCGCCAGGATTCGAACCCGAGCCTCCTTTATTTCCAGTACAGGCACTCTACCAACTAAGCTACACTGAAGAATAATTTCCTTTGTCGTTAACGATAGGAGACAGACAGAGAAAAATAGACTCCAGCGCCAGGATTCGAACCCGAGCCTCCTTTATTTCCAGTACAGGCACTTTACCAACTAAGCTACACTGAAGAATAATTTCCTTTGTCGTTAACGATACCTAGACCCGAATTTAAGTTTTAAATTTTTTCACTATTCCAGAAAGTCAACATTAACGACAATAGAACTAGACCGAGAATTAACGCTTATAATTATAAAGTACTCAATTAGTACCTGTACCTAGTACAAACAATTAGAAATTCAATTTTTAATTTTTTGGTAGTATTCATACTACGGAAAGTTTAAATTTTTAATTTAAATCAAATTATAATTATTATTAACTACGGGAGGCAGACAGAGAAAAATATACTCAAGCGCCGGGAGTCGAACCCGGGCCTCTTATATTTCCAGTACAGGCACTCTTGGTAGAGTAAGCTATATATAGGAGGCCCGGGTTCGAATCCCGGCGCTGGTGTCTATTTTTCTTTGTCTGTGTCCCATAGTTAATAATAAATATAATTAGATTTAAAATATATTTAAATATATTGAAACTTTTCCCCGAAAGAAATATGTGTTTCGATAAAAAAAAAATAAATAATTGGATCAGCGTTTGATTCCTCTCCAAGTAAAATTTATTTTACGAATGTAAAACACTAGACTACTAGACGAAGTGCTTATGTACTTAGTATGGGAAGTCTTGGATGGATTTGTTTTATTTTACACAGAACTATAATCTTACCCGAAAAGAATAATAAATAAGTTTTTAATTTAAATCACATAAACCAACGCACATTATTACATTTATATGCCATAAATGTAATTAATTTTTCCTTTAAAGTAAATAAATAAAATAAAATGATATTTTTTTAATATTATATAGGTATATATATATATTTAATTAATAAATAATTAAATAATTGTAAACTAATATGTAATAAAATTGGTTATTTATCTCCTTTTTATTCTTAAAGGTTAAGGCATAAAACATTCCGTAGAAAAATTAGTAAAGTAATTTAATACAGATTAAAAAATTGAAAGAATATTAACGTTCTCCAGAACTGCTATAAACGGATAAAAATAGCATTTAATTTCCACTATTATTAATTTATATGACATATTTATTTAAAAATAATGTATTGCTTCCTAGCTTACCCGTAAGAGTTTTGATCAATTTCAAGTTTTACGAATGTGTTAATTTCTTGACAGAAATATGGTTCAGACATCAGGATATTTTTTTTTTTTTTTTTGTGTGTCTGTCTGATGTATGTTGGTCTGTCAGAATGTCTTACAAACTATTAACTAATTTTAATTTGATAGTATGTCATAGATAGCTGAGATAATAGAATGTGAATAAATCCAAGACGGTGGCTATAATTCAATATGGTGGCCATACATCGAAATCAAAGCCATATATAAGAAGGCCATATATAAGAAATCACTTTTCTATTTATGTTACAGTCTATCTATGTACCAAATTTCAAATCTCTCTGTCAATGGGAAGTAGAAGAATTAGAGATCAGTCAGTCAGTCAATGCCACTCTTAGTTTTATATATTACTAGCTGAATACCCGTGCTTCGCTACGGAGTGTTTTTATATTTGATAAGTTTATAAAATACCAGGAAAGCATAAAAATTATTTTACTATGCGAGAATATCTAGATCCCTCCTACTTATATCCCCCCCCCCCCCTTTGATAAGATAATTTGCAAATATCCCAAATTAATAATTGATTC
>KZ651796.1:344288-354635 GCA_001010745.2 Gerris buenoi
GACAGACCGACAGACAGACACGGAACCAAAAATGTTCCCTGATGTCTGAAACGGATTTCTGTCTTGGAATTTTTGAAATCGGAGAACTAAAATTTTTTCGTTCTTCAGAACGATCACATAGCTTCCGCTACCTTCGGTAACCTCGGAAGCAAAATACATATATCCATCAAAATCTCAAAATCGAATATCCGTGCTATCACAATACTTTCTCTTTATATGAGAAAGTAAAAATTAAAAATTGTATTTGTAAACACAGGGTTATTTAGGGTCAGTGTGTCGTTTCCTACCATCTTTGCTATCTGCGGTTTATGAGATTAAGACTTCTTATTATTGCATTGCAGTAATAGGTGACATTGGGTCGGCGCGGCGAGTCAATTTTTATCAGTTGTAGTATCTGGTTAATTAGACACACATATTATTATATTGCATTTATAATAGATAACATGAGGTTAGCGTATAACTTCCTATTATCTGTGCTATTTAGTTATTGACTATGCCACTATTAACTATTAATATATTACAGTAGTAACATGGCCCCTCTGGGACACCTCGGCAATTTGCCGAGTTGCTGCACCATGTAAAAAAAATAAAAATAAAAATAAAAATAAAAATAAAAATAAAAATAAAAATAAAAATAAAAATAATAATAAAATAATATTGTATATACTCATATTATAAATTTGTAGCAATAAATGGTTTATCTATCTAGTAACATGGGGTCGATGGGTAATTACATGGGTAATTTCCTATCTTCATCGTTATCTGGTTTATGAGACGGATAAATAATAATAATAATATGAAAAAAACTATGATCGGTAGAGTAATTAAATATAAATATGGAGGTAATTAAATAACACGGCAATTAAATTGACATAGCATTTATTAATAGTCAGATACTAATATAATTATTTGATCAACAAGTTGTAACAAGTTAAGTCAATCTTATCAAAAATAAGTTTCCCTTCTACCCCTCAATTCAACTCATAAATAATTTCCTCTCTGCTTTCTTATGTTTAAATCGTGACTGTGAAAACGATATAATGTCAGTTTATTTCGAGTTTCAACAATGTTCAGAATCTTAAAGCTTTTACAGACGTAGAAATAAGTAAGTATAAAGTACATCGATTACTATCAGAGGCATAGTGTTAGGAACAGAATAAATTATACACATCGTAAAAAATAAATATGTATTGTAAAACCAAATACGTAGAGTATATTACTTGAAAAGGGAATGTGTAATTCCAGCATTTACATTAAATGTATTTAAGATATTATAAAAGATAAAAGTAATGTAATTGTATAATTTGAATTAAGTGAGGAGATTAAATGTGCCTATTGCAAATAGTTTGGATTAAAAAAAAATAAATTAATATATATTTAGATATGTAATTTTGTTTTGTTCAAACAGACTAAAATGTTAAGGACCTTCAACTTAAAGTATTATAACAATCAATACAGACGCAATAAACTAATAATTACATTTTAAGATATAAACAGGTGCATTGTATTACAAAGCTCTAAATGATTTACAGATAAAAATAAAAGTCGAAAAATATCAGTATTAATTCCTATTGATTTTAAATCATTCGATTCGGAAGAACAATTATTTAAAAGAATGTTTTTCGGACTAGTCAAGCCGGAGGCAGTTAATGTCCTCTAATTCAGCGCTCCAATAACGCTCCAAGAAAAAAAAAAGCTTGAATTTTACGCAACGGGTGTGAAGGGCGATCAAGGACGTCTTAAAAACTGGACAGGTGGTATCCTTAAACCTTCCTTTCCCCATTAATTAGAACTTACATAAAATATACCACATGATTTTAGCATTTTTTTTAATATTACGAAAAAAATGTTACCACTATCTTTTAAAAGAACGACGCGACGAAACGGACATCAAAATATTTTCAGGGTCAAGGAGGACACCTTCTTTAAAATAAATTTAATATTTATCTTCGGGGAAAAAATATATATTTCTCGCTATCAATTTACACCCAAGAGTAATTAATTGACACACATTTGTTGATAGCCAGTTTTTTTAATAATGATTCTTTTTAAAACCATTTAATTATAAAGTAATTTATTATTAATAAAAAAGGAGTCACTGAAAATATATTTATCATAAGCATAATTGCTACTTTATTTAAGAGTTATATTCTCTTTTTTTATGATTGTTTCTAAATATTTAATTAAATTGGGTTAATAGATTATTACTTTCTCATATACGTAGTCTATATGGATAGAAAGTATTGTGATGGCACAAAAATTCAATTTTTATGTATTTAAACATTTTGTAGTCCCTAGAGTCAAAAAGTGTTTTTTAAAAAATTTCTCTGCCGTTTTTTGTTTGTAGTTTGCCGCCAGTGTAGATGAGTTGAGCCTTAATTAATGGTCATATTCGCTGTTCAGAAAAAGTACATCCCAAGACAAAACCAAGAAATTAATTTTAGCTTTTTATTTAGGGTGCTAACCCAAAAACTATAAAGCGCTTCTTAAAAAAAAAGGTTTCAATATTTTAATTTTAAAATCTAAAATGTACTCCATTGAAATACGAATCTAACTATGTACGAGTATTAGTATTGACCATATACTCGTAAGTCGTTTTCCTGAAACTATATCTAGTTTCCATATTGAAAACCAATAACTTATATATACCTATAACAAAAAATGATATATCATGGAAATTAAATTCAGTATGTATCACTATTTTTTTAAATCAAAACCAAAATTTCAAAATGTTCTTCTTATAATATTAGGTACTATGTATTAGCAAAAAATAAAAAGATAAAAATTGTTTTTTTTTATTTACCTTTAAGAAAAGAAAGATTTGCTGCTACACCATTTTATCATTAATTATTTTAGATATTCCCTTAAAGTGAAAATTCAATCTCAGAGAAATTGTAAAAAAAAAGAAAAAAATTGAGGCCCAAAACGATTCATTATTATCATTAGTTATGGAAATTATTTTAAAAGAGTAAAAATAAAGAGTAAATCAAAAAAAAAAGTAGTAATCAATTATTCGATAAATCAATGATTTTATTTTTATGTAGCTAGTTACAATTATTGTTTTCATAGTCTATTTTTTTCTGTTAATTTATCTGGTTTGACATAATTTCCATTGTTTAAATTAAATGCTTATTTTATAAAAAGTTTGGATTCTATATATGTTTGTTATTAAAATAAATTTTTTCGAATAAAATGCTCAAAATAGGTTTCAATATTTTCAAAATGGAGTACGTTTATCGCGTAAATTTATTACATATTCTAACTATAAAAAGGCATATTATACTAGACACAAGCCGTATAATATGTTTCAGATCGGAGTAATTGCTTGTGCTAGATTAAAACAGATAAAATAATATTAATAAATAATACTGTTATGAAGTTACAAATTACTTAAAAAAGTGTTGGAAAAGGTCGCACATGCCTGTTTAATAACTTCTATTAAGAAACTTGTCAGTTTTATAGCTCGGAGGAAAAACTATTAGTTCATTTTTTTTTATTTCAAGAGAACTCAATGATGAAATGTAAAGTAATAAGAGTAATAAAACTGTCAACTAAGTCAATTACAGTAAAAAATAAAGTATAAAAATCTCGTGAAAATTACTCTACCATTAGTCTTAAATAGTTTAAATAGACTAAGAGATGAAGGCAAGAAAAAACTCTGAATAACTAGTTATTAAGAGCATTAGCAATGTTTAAACTGAGGAAAAAACAACAGGAAATACTTATATTCATATACTGTGAAGAACTATAAGAGATTTCCTGTGTAGGGCGTTACATGTTACAATAGAATAATAGAAAAAATAAAAGTATAACTAACATAAAAGTGATTTTCCACGATTATTATGGTATTGAGTAATGATTTAGTTTGAATATTAGAATGGAGAATACAAATTAATCAAGACCACAATTTGCCTTATAGAGAGATAAGGTCAAGGTTAAACTTGATTAAGTCTTGACTGATGAAGATAATCTATATCAATGATTAACAAAGATATATTTTAATGCATAGGTTCAAGATTAAGTTAAATAAGGAAAGAATTTAAAAATAAATAAATATTCAAAGTAATAATTAAAAATATAGCATTCACTTAAATACTTAATTAGTGTAATATAATCTACAGACTAGATTGAAAAGAAAATCTATTCCGAGTCTTAGATATGAATTATTTAATATATCACTTTGACTCAGAAATTACCATTTATCATTATTAAATACAACTTATTATACAATTTAATTTAATCATCAATCGTCATTAGTTTTTATTAAATTATGTGTAGAATAACTAAACAAAAGTAATGTACATACAAATTAAGAAAATAAATGTAACCCAATACTTAATCAAAAATAATAAAGTACCCTTTTTTCGCCCAAAAAAACAAGTTGTTGTTAATATTTGAATGTTTATCTTCTGCTCAAGCCAGTTTTCATTTACAAAATAGAATCCTAATTGGTATGGCGTATAGCTTACTCGCATCCTATCACGAATTTCATTTTTTATGCTCAATATGGCCTAATTCGTTTAATTGTTTTGTTGTTTTTTTTACTTGAATTATGGTATCAATTTAGCAAAAGTTAAAGAGCGCAGATCTGCTGGTTATTTTCGATAAACGTCTATAAAGTGAATTTAAAATGAGATACGTACTTTTAAAGCTATATGTGTAAATAAATATATGTTTGTGCCGATGTGAAAGAGAAACAAATGAGCGTATAAGGTTGAAACTTATATAATGGTCCCAGGTCCCACATAAGTTTGAGCTAATTAGTACCTAAAAGCAATGAGCTAGTTATGACCTACCAAACAAATTGAATTAAAATAAGACATGTAGTTTTTATTTATGGTGGTTTGTAAAAATTGAGCGACAGGCCGACAGATAGACACGGAACCGAAAATGTCTTAAACGGATTCCTGGCTGAAACCGGAGAAATAAAATATTTTTGTTCTTCAGAACGATCACATAGCTTTTGTTATCTTCGGTAAGCTCGGAAACAAAATAAGTATTTAAAAAGTAAATTGTATTTACCAAAGCTTTTGCTAAAACAACAAAATAAAGAAGATAAACAGTATTTATTTAAAGGAATCAATTCGATTAGAAAACTGCAAGCGTCAATGCTAACTCAGATTTCTAATATATAAGGCGTGGATTCATTATTTCTGTTTATGACATGTGGCGGTGTGCTTCAGAGAAGACTGTTGACTATACGGAATATACATATTTAATGCAATAGTTCATTATATTAATTACTATGAGTTAAGGATATTTTATAACAAGTTTTAACTTAATATAAAATGTTTGTGTTAAGGTTCGAATGTTATCAAATAAAAATTATAAAGGAAAGATTTGCTACTAATTGTCAAGAAATTAAAATATTTAGAATATGTACCACAATAAAATTAATTTCTATAGTTCGATTACTCTCAATTTTAAGGCTCCAATACTTGTAAAACCAAGGCCTAAATGCAGGCCCAACTTATGTGATTATAGACACCCCAGTTTTCGGTCTCATTAAAAAATTGACATAGATTACATTAAAGGATATTATTAAAAAGTTAATAGTTTATCTCAACAGACTTACAAAAACATATCAGTTGCAGTTAAAGCTCACAAACATACCAGTTGAAGCCCACAAACATTATTGCAATCCGTGGGAGTAAATTGTATTCAAGGAAAAATATTATAAAGAAAGGCACAATCATAATTAGTTAAGTATTGATTTCAATAAAAATAAATAAAAAAATATGCGCGCGAAAACTCTCACAATTCTTCATATTTTTGCATAACTACGTATTATATACAACGCAGGTGTTTATTCTCAAGAATGTATACTTTCAGGTCAAGATTATTTAATAAGAGTTGACGAGCATTAAGTGATCTTAAGCAATCTGAAATATAATATAAACTTCAAGTACACTATCATTTAATAATATCTTATTATAAACTCATAAAAGGGGAAATTTATTTGTGAATGCTGCGGCTATGTGATATTAACATTAATTATTACCGGTTTATTAGACAAAATATGAGTTAGAGTTATTGCGTGTGAATAATAAAATCTAAGACCAGTTAACAACCTTACTCTAATCGTGTAAAACGAAACAAAATCATATTTTTACCTGATATTGCTGACCATAACGTTGTTTCCTGACAACTAGTTGGTCCATTTTCTATAACAAGCGAAATGATCTAAAACAACAACAAATAAATTAATATAATACACCTTTAGTATAGGTCTAATCAATAACTAATCAAAACCACAATATAGTAAGAGGAAAGTGAGAACCAGTGATAGTAATTAAATTTAAGAAAGTCAGGTTAATCGCTTGAAAATTAAAAAGGTTATTTTATTTATCAAGAAGAAAGGCAGGGAATTCAATCCTCAGTTTTATTACCTACTGAACGGTCAAACTAATCAATTTTATAACAAGATGAATAAATCAATAAATGAAATAGAAGTTACAGAATGCATGACCTTTTAGAATAAATTATTAGTCCATACATGTTATATAAGTAAATTGTTCAATCAGGTATTATTTAATTTAAAAAATACCTAGGTCCTAGGTATTCTATATACATAATAGAAATTTCACAGTTCTTTGAGGGCCCTAAAAACCTATTTTTATTTTTTAAAAAAATGGGTACTTCTTTAAATTGTTTCTCCCCTATGTTGTTTTAGGATAAAAATTACTTTGACTAAATAACTATAAAGAAAAAGGTATGTTTTGTCCAATATATTGTGGTACAAAGGAATATCCCAATTCTGTTTTGATAAGGGGAGTAACAGTCTAAAGAAAAATATTCAGTACACCTCCTTTAGATTAGCGCCCATCCACTGTCATTTTCTCCCGACAGACTTTCCTTTTTCTTGATCGTGAAGGAAAGCACGGCATGATTGATAATCATGTTCATTACCATCCACAAAACCACATTCCTGCACTCTTTCCTGTGAGAAGATCCGCTTATTCCATCCTGCAGGCTTGTCGTGTGACTACAATCCTTTCGTTTGATGCCATAAACACAATGAAAGGAATATCTCTATCCCAACCACATGAAACTTATCATTTGACAAGAATGGAGAGGATGGCGCGATCATCCTGCAAGGTTATAATCCTGCCGTTCTTTCCTCTTGAACCCCATACACTAACACTCTTTCTTGACGCAATCGGCTTTCCTTACGGAAATATAGACGGTGGATGGGGTGCTATTGTTACTCCCCTCTCTTTTTTATAAGGGGAGTAACAATCTAAAGAAGTGTCAAAAAAGGTTCCCAAGAAAGACACATTACTATAGCTCTCCAGCTGGCGAGGGTTTATGGAAAACCAGATATCAAACCAAAAAGTGTAAAAATAAAAAAATAATTCCTAGTAATATGAATGCTATACATTTTAAACTCACTGACTTTACGACGGATTTAACAGATATATTTCGTTTATACTCTTGGCCTAACTCTATCTCGCAGTGGGCAGTGTATACAATTCCTAAGGGTGCTAATAAAGAAGAGAATTTTAAATTTTGCTCAAAATAGCCAGGTATTTTATAAAATGTATACAGATAGTAAAAAATGTATATACAGATAGTAAAATGTATTCTACACAATGCCTGAATTTTAAATTTTACTTGCAACATATTAATAAAACTTATGCAAGTCCTCGAGGATAATCTGTAAAACTATATTCCGCATTAAAGATAAAAATTATAATTTTACCAGTTAAATTAAGCTCATTGATACTAAAAATAAGATTTCATTCGATAACTAGGCTAATTCCAGTCTATTGTTCATTAAGTAAATAGCTTCCGTGAAAGGTAAATTCAAAGTGCTATAAACATGCAATTTTTTGCGTAAAGTTTTTGCGAAATGACTGTGGGAAAAATAATTATAAGTGGAATGTAATAAAAAATACAAGCGGAAATCTTACTACCAAACAACTCATTTCTTAACATAATTCCACAATGATCGTAGATAATATAAATCGATAGGAATTGCGCTGATAGTGTAAAAAGGAAAACCTTATTTCAAATTTGTTACTGACTTCTAATATTAGTTCCCTCCATATTTATAATTTTTATAGCTTGCAATAATATATTTGATGTATTCATATAATATTTTATCATGAATATTTAATAGTTTGCACTTTTAAAAAAATGAACTACGGCTAAAATTAATAAAAAATTACTTGTCTATTCAACACAACTCCATACTTATTAACAAAAGTATTTAGCAATAATATCAGACTACTTATGTTATTTATTATTTTTATGTAAAATATAAAATAGAGTAACAAGTAGTGGTGTTATAACATGTGGCAATAAACATACATGACGAGGAAGGCCAACAGTGTTGTTAAGCGACAAGAACAAAGGTGTATGGGAGATATATTATAACAGTTATTAGTTTCCCTACATTTCTGCCACGAAGTCTCTTTTTATTATATACCTACTCCACTGATAAGCAGAGAACATTCACATTTAAATTGTCAAACAATTTTATTATGCTTTAACTATAACCAATATTTTTACTGCTAATTTAACCAATTCTGAATTGCTGCTTATGATAAGCACTCTAAAATAGAAGGTAATGGAGCAACAGAGTATTCACAAATAGTCTTTGTGTCCAGAAGTAAAGAAGTGAGACCGGAGGAAAGAAGATTAGGATAGAGAAATATTCCAGGCACAAGTTTCAAAGGCTAGTTTAATACCAAGACTAGATCTGGTGAAACTAAAGAATAAGTAAATCCTCTTATTGTTATTTACATAACCCAAATTCTATAGTATGTTTCACTGTAAAATTTTACATTTCTCACCCCTACAGACACGTACACATATTGTATACATTGGATTGAGAAAGTTCGTATTTGCCATAAAAAAAATTCTGTTTTAAAGTCAAGGTGTACTGTGTCTGATTTTTTTAAATGTCTGTCTTCCATCTGAGGTAAATATCCCGGGGAAAAAACAAGTTTCCAAAATATTGGGCGTTTGAATAACTATGAAGAACACGAATCAAAAGTCAAAACAAATCTGTTGACCTTAGTAGTAGTCTAGTACTTTCTACTAGAACGGGTAGGACGAACCACATGTTCGAACCTTGCAATTAGGCTATCACTTAGGCCCTTTGTACGCCCCGCGGTAGAGAGTTGCAGCCACTTCACACATCATACATATGTACATTGTACCGCCGAAGCGAGTATGATGTGATCAATAGTGAGCCATATAAATCAGAGTGTCACGCCGAGGAATCGAACCCCATCTGTTGACCTAACTTTTTTAAGAAAAATTAAAAATAAGAAAAAAAATCGAATTTTCTTCATATTAAGTCTTTGTATTTCTATTACTTTTTCAGTAGTTTAACAAATAAAATTCTGACATTATTCTAGAGAATTACAGTATATGTGACCGGTTCAAGAAAAATTGGAAAGGATACTAAAAAAAAAAAAGTACATACAAGTTATGGTTTCGTCCAATTTTTTTTTAGTACCCACCCCATTTTTCTTGACACCTCCCCCTTCTTCGGTCACATGTATCTCTCTAGAATAATATCAGAATAAAGTCACAAATCATTTGTTAACTACTGAAAAAGTAATAGATATACAAAGACATATGAGGAAAATCGATTTTTTTTTTTTTTCTCATTTTTCATTTTTCTTTAAAAAAAAAGTAAGAGCATTAGATTTTAAAGATATTTAAACGCCCAATATATAAAAACATCTACATTAGATCAGAAAAATCTCTCTTGAAAGAAACCATAAACGGCAGTTGCAGAATTAAGTTGTTATTCTCACGCTAGGCTTTGTATTATGAGATAAAAATCGACATTAACTTACATAAATTCTGTAAAACGCAAGTTACTTTCTAACAATTAACAAATGAATATATTAATAATGTATTTTTCGATATAAATATTGAACACACATGCTACCTAACTCAACTATAATAACTTGAACATAATGCAATAAGTACTACTTTGATTTGCACAACACCACTTCTTGCTAGCATAAGGATTTGTAATAACATCAATACTATTATAAGTATACCTGCAAAGATTTTTTCACATAAACAAAACTTTTTTTTAATAAAAAATAAAACAACAATTTAAGCCAGAAAAAAAATCATATAAGAAAAATCACGTATAATCTAATTTTTATATCGTTCAATAAAATCTCGTTGCTTTTTTTAACCGGTTCAAATGAGAAATAAAGAATTTTAAAATTTTCCATTGACTGACAGGTTTGAAGTGAATGGAAATAATGAGCATGACATGCTCGGGTAGGAACTGTTACGGAATAAAACTAGACCTTGCTAAATCTTGGCGAAATTCATAATTCCGTTTTTTTATTTGGTAACATAATATATATA
>KZ651797.1:3808-51180 GCA_001010745.2 Gerris buenoi
TATATATATATATAAATAATATAAATGTGTATAATTTTATATAAATTTATGTTATTATTTATTTACCTACAGTAAATTCCTTTATGGAAAAAAATATGTATGCGATAATCGATTTTTTTTATCTTATAGCATTATAGGTGAAGAATAATTGTGTATAACTTTATACTTTGTATTATTAAATACAAACAGATACTTAGACTAGTTAGCATTAAATACAATATTACAGATAAAAAATTGTATGTGCCATTTTTTAAGATGGATGAGATATACAAAATGTGTATTTATACAAAATTATATTTACATTTCCTTTATTGCCACGTTAATTTCTCTCTTCCTTTTCATTTTTTTAAATATTAATTTAGAATTTTCCTAAGTTTCGCTTTTTCATTTTAATAATCGTGTGACACGTGACTGATCTACAAGTGATATCTTTTAAATATTTTTTAATCTATAAATATATATGTATATATCTGTGTGTGTAATGCACATAAACGTATATTTAGACTTATAATTTTGGATATAGGTGCGCGGGGTGGTCTTCCAGCCGTGATATATTCGCTGAGAGTTTGACACCTGTCTAACGGTGGCCTTCTTCCTCTTGACTACTCGGCTTCATCAATTAGGCCTGACCACCGAGTGTGTGACGTAGATACTCCCACACACCTTTATACAATAAAGAAAGTGGAAAAAATCCATGTCGTCATGTGAGTGACGCCTCTGTTTTTCAATCAGTTTCTCTGAGGATTATTTCTAACAGCCTTTGTTCCTTCATCTCAATTCCAAGCGATTGACTGATTCCGTTTTGTCTCTTTACATATGTTTTCTTTTAACTGATAGCCTTTCAAACAGACAATAATTTGGTATATAAAAAAAACATCAGAATTTCTAATTCTAATTTTAATTTATCGTAGATATTTTTATATTAATTCTTGAATTTCATTATTTTTATTATTAGCCTTCATATTACTAACTCACCCTACGCTTCACTTGAGTTCATCCATAGAATCATTGGTGGTTTAGGACTCAGTCATTTTTGTCATTAAATGAAATATGCACTTCATTTAAAAAATTTGATAAGTTCATTATTATCTAATTTGTAATTCATAATTTCATTATTTTTATAACGCAGAGATTAGTGTCATATCTTGGCTTGAGAAAAGCGGACTACTCTTATTTCTACTCATTAATTTTCTAAAATATGTATATAAAACAGTCATATCAAACAGAGGATGGTAACCTTTCGCTTTCGGCAAATTTATTGTATAGTGTCCAAAATAGTTATATTTTATTTTTGTTTTAAATAGTTCCATTTTACTTTCTCAAGTAAGGAGAAATTAATGTGATGGTGCAAAAAAATGATTTCTCGTCTGCATCTGTGCTGACGCGTGGAGCCTAAACTAATTTTGAAGAGATTTGCTTAGTAGCGGCCTTTGCACATACGTTCTTTCCTGCGTCCTTGAATCGTGAAGAATTGCGCGTGAGTAAAACCGTGCAAGTCAAATCGTGTGGGAAAGATTTGTTAGCTAAAAAAGTTATTACGCGCTTTCCCAGACGAAAGCGTGCCCCATGATGGCCCGACGGAAAGAACGCATGTGTAAAGAGGAATCCTGCACGCAATCCTCGTAGCGTGGATTGATCGTCAGACGAACAGTTTTAGGGGGCACAGGTGGGGTAAATTTAAAGAACACGGCAGGCCTGTGGGAAAGCTCGCTGTCGCCTTTAGACTAAAAAAACTTACGCGCGGTAATGCTTGCGTCTCTGTGCAAGCATAATTCCTCACTCCGGTGCCGCCTTTACACTGGCACTCTTTCCCGCTTGTTGCTCTACCCTGCAGGAAAGCGCTATAGTTCAGGCCGCTATAGTTCATCCGACATAGGATTTAAATAATTATTCAAAAGCTAAAGGTCGACCAAGAAGTGATGGCAATCGCTAATGAGTGCGCTGGTGTTGTTGTTTTTGTGTCATGTATAGCCAGTCTTTAATATATAAAACTAGTCCCAACTACATAGTTCCCTTCTGCCATAACATTTTAAATAAAAAATCAGTCCGAGACAACTCAGTCAAACTTTCTCATGTACGAGTTCAAAATTACTCAGCCCGGTGTTTTCCATTTATTATTTTGTGTTTTCCTAGAGATACATTTAATTATTATTGAAATTTTATAAAAAAAAATTATCATAAAAATAAATTCTCCACAGCGGGGAATCGAAACCGGTAATTTTGGCTTCACGTGTCTGCACTGACACTGACGACAGAAATACATTTTATTAAAAATCTATTTCTTTGACTAATTGAAGTCTGATTAGCCCAAAAATGGGCTACACGTGACTGCACAGACATATATATATATATATATATATTCTGCGAACTCTGGGGACCTCAAAACGTGTAAATCAATCAAAATCTCAAAATAGAATTTTTGTGTTATCACAATAATTTCACTTTATATGACAAAGTAAAAAGTTGTTCCCATAGGTCGAACAAAACCTTTTCATACAGTTGATTTTCTATTTTGAACCCATAATATACTTTAGGTGTGCAATGCAGTTGTCTGCTTGCAATATTGAGCTGAGCGTGCATTTTAATCTTAAACAATAAACATTTGTATTTATAAACCGCTGAAATCGGATCAAAAATAGTAATTTTCCATTATTTTTCTTGTTTTTCTATTTTACCCCCCTCTTAAATGAAAATATGACAAAAGTGAACATAACAATAACTGTACCCTTCAAGAGAAAACTTTTGTACCCCGTACTCCTGTGTACCGATTTAGACCATTTCAGATTTATACCTTCCGACCTTCCTGTGGTTGGTCACTGTGACTGTGCCGAATTTTGTGCGGATCGGTTCAGCCGTTCAGGAGGAGTATGCGTCCAAACAAATGCAAAGTGTAGTGTAAGAGCTTCGCTTCGATAATAATTTAATCTATTTATTTTTAAACGTATTTAAAAATTTGTGAACTGGCCGTTAACTTTTTGTTTCCGATTTACAACAAAATCAGTTTTATTTTTATCAATATCTCGGAAGTTAGATTTTTCCCGGGAAAACGACATATCAATAACGACTTACATTCGTATTCAAATAGACTAAATTTAAGAATTTTATAATCAAAGAGGTTTTGGAAATTTCGGCGTTATCTCAGTACTTTCTCTTTATTTTAATGTAGGTACATATATGATAAAGAATGTTGCCACAGCATTCTGTTGATTTGATCATGTATTTACATATAGTATTATTTTTTAATGTATTTTTATAGTTGTTAGATCAATAAATGGCTTATTTATTTATTTATTTATTTATATTATAACGAAATAAAACTGTAAAAAATAACTAAAACACATGTATAATATTTACACCTTAGTAATAATAATTACCGTAATAATTAGTAATAATTATTACCGTATTATTAATAATCTTTAATTTTTCTGCTATAACTGCGCTATAACCTGATTGGTGTCGTATGACGTTCCGCCTAACTGCCAAATTTTATGCTAATCGGTCTAGCCATTCTTTAATAATCCTCCTCAAACAAACAAAGTGTTTGAATCGTCTTTAAACTATTTTTAAAAATATTGTTGGTAAATTAGTGTGGCACATAGCTTTCTCACGTCCTGTTGCGTACTTTCATGATTTTTCGCTTTTACGACCTATATATAAAAATATCGGTATAAACTAACGATTTTTTTTTTTTTAAAGTTGTTTTTTTTAAAACGAGTTTTTAAAAAAAAAAAAAAAAAACTATCGGTATATATATTCGGTTGAAATTAATGTAGGACCATTTGTGGGCTACTTTCGACTAACCATTCACATTTCTTAAGTATGGGAGGAGTATACTTTTAAAGATAAGGTTTTAATAAAAAAAAAATGATATAAAGATTGAAATTTTTAATAATTTTTGTGTCTAACCTATTTATTTAATGTATAAAACACAGTGATGGCGTTATAAATAACGAAAAATCTAATTTTATTCAGATGAAACGTTTCGACTCATAGTAGAGTCATCCTCGGTCATTTATATATTTCTAACACACAATTTTACATGAATTTTTAATCTTAAATATTTACTCATTTCCTTGCGTAACATATTTTAAATTTGTTTGAGATTTACAATTAAACCTTATTAGTTAGCTTTAAACATTACTTACGATAGTATTACCTAAAAACACTTCGATAAAACTACCATAAAATATCTCAAATACTTACGTAGGAGTACGACACGTTGCCTGATTTAAATAATGCACGTCAGAGACTAAGGTTAAGATAGTTGAACCTGGTAGCTCTGGCTTTGATATGCCTTTAAACGAAATCGTATAAATGTTTTGTATTAATTACGATCTATGCTATTATTGAAGAACATGAGTTGTTGCATGTTCTTTGGTGAAACATAATTTTTAATGTTGACAAATAATTTTTAAAAATGTATTAACTTGTAGTATTATATGATTTACTGATATTATAAATAAAGTTTAAAAGAAAAATCTAATTTATAAAATTATACCTGATAATTTATCGGTTCTTATCATTCACATAAATCACTCCTTGGCTTTATATTTTTACTTCGTTTAACCTCAACATCAAGCGAAAAAAAAATTGAATTAAATATCGACTAAAATTATAATTTAATAGAATAAATAAAAATAACTAATAAATTGTATATTAATTAAATTAAAATATCATATAAGGTAAATAGCATTATTTAAATTTGGCAGCCTTGCTGAACAATTTTCCGGAAGAATACCTCTCTAATTTTTTTTCTTCAAGGGAAATTTAAGCATTATTAAATATTAGAGAGAGAAAAATGTGTATGAAATATAGTTCAAGGAAATGTAAATCGGTAGTTTGGAAGTACATGTATTCTAAATCTAAAATAGGAGGATCGCTATAAGAAATGGAAAAAAGGTGGAGACAGGTGTTTCACCTACGATATAAATACCTATAGAGTCTGGTAATCTGACTAACGCCCAACATACTATCTATTTGAAGTGTCTAAAGCTCCGTTGTACAATTTTCTTTGATATTTGTGTCGTATTTTTATAGTTAGTTACAAAGTTATTGTTGTAGCTGGTATTATTTCTTAAAAAACAATCATAAATCGAAAATTTCTTCTAGGAGACTGAAACAAAGTGATGTTAGTGCCAACTTTTATGTAGGTATTGATTCTATTTAGTTATTTTTTCGGAGGGGAAAAAAGATGAAAAAGAAATGTTATATTATTCTTTTTTCTCAGACTCAGTACAAAAAAAAACCTTGAGGATCCACAATTAATATAGACTAGATAATATGTTAATTGAAAGTAAAATAAACTCTCTGTTCTAAGAGGAGTATTCTTGCAACCATTGGCCCACGGAAAAGTCCATTATGGCTCACGCGTCAATAATGCGAGCTTTAATCTGCGCGCGGCAAATGTCCCATTTAAAAATAAAAAAGTACTGGGTTCTGGTGACGTTTAATGACCGATTTAAGTTGAACAAATTTTACTTTTAGCCTTAAATAATTTACCACTTCAATTAAAAACCTGATCATATTTAACTTTCTTCTTGTTATGAGATCGTCTTACACTGTTGTTGAACTTTTCTTATCGTGCTCTGAGCTGTGATGCGCGGTTTTTATGGTAATAGCTATAGCTTAAGTCCAGTCGGTCTACTTACATTGGCTGCAATTCGAAGATTGTCTAACCCAACTGTAACCCCTTAATTAACCTGTATTATAATATCATTTGATTAGTATTAACGTTTTAGGGTGTAATGAATAAATCTCCAATAGAAGGGACCGTTAGTAAGATTCTTCATTTAATTTGATTCATTTTCTATTTTAATGCTTCTTATTTAACTTTCCCCATTTTGTTTGCGCACTGGTAATAAAAATAAATGTATGAAAAGTAATTGATTATGCATTCAATATAATATTTTTGAAAATATTGGTTGAAAATTAGTCTCTCCAAGAAAAGAATTATTCTCCCCTTGCTTCTTGTTTATTTTTTGTTTTCTATTTTAGGCTAATAGTTTATTAGAAATTTTATTTATCTAGATTTTTGACTTATGACAAGACATGTCATTTTTTCCTATAAAATGATTTTGTCTTTGTGGTAATTAGGAATAGGTGGGTGAGGTGAAATGGTACAATCATGCGGATGCAAAGAATAAGCAAATATGTCAGTCTCAATTACGTATCAAGATCAATATTTTGTAGCTCTATCCAGTGGAAAAATGCTGGTGGAAAAGAAGGAAAAGGAAAGGAGGAAAAAGGCAAAGATGAAAAAAAGGTAAGCCAAAAATCTTGTGAATGGGATTGGTCGTCTTGCAGAACGATGGTTAAAGTGCGTGAATGTCATGATGACTTATGCGCTATAGATAAGTCAATCAAGCAACCTTGTGTGGTGATAATAGGTGGTGGAATCGCAGGTTTATCTGCAGCAGCTCGGCTTTCTCAATGTGGAATCACAAATTTTAGATTGATAGAGGCTACTGATAGGCCTGGAGGAAGACTTAAATCGTGCTGGCTTGGAGACACAGTTGTAGAACTAGGAGCCCAGTACATTTTAGGCTCTTGTGTTGCCAACAAGGTATTTACTCTGGCGTCTTTAGAACAACTGATAAAGTACCCTCTTGATCGAGTGGATCACCATTGTGGTATATTCTTGACGAGTTGTGGAAAAGCAATTTCAAAAGACTTAGTTCGTAAAGGGCTTGAGATTTACTATTCATTTATATCGAAAGCAGCTGATTTATTTATGTACGGAGAG
Source organism: Gerris buenoi (assembly GCA_001010745.2). Taxonomy (NCBI): domain Eukaryota; kingdom Metazoa; phylum Arthropoda; class Insecta; order Hemiptera; family Gerridae; genus Gerris; species Gerris buenoi. Next base: position 10,551 of record KZ651797.1, read on the forward strand.
TCGACATCACAAGCATGTTTATCTTTGTTTTTTGACGACGCCGTCAGCAACGGACTAAAAGATGTCGATGATGAAGATAAATGTGATGTATCTCGCGTTCTTTATGGCCTAAGTAATTGTCTTCGTGTTAAACTTGGTGCGGATCTTGGTTGTGTAGGCACTCAAAGTTACGGCTCATATCGTCAATTACCGGGAGGGGATATTATCGTAAAAAGTGGGCTTGCCGGTGTACTCGCCCCATTATTAAAACCTCTTCCGAATTGCGGAGTGACTTACTGTAAACCAGTTGCAACTATTAAATGGGGAACGGCCGGTAGTTCTCTTTGCCCTCGGGCCATTGTTGTTACTGAAGACAATGAAGAATTCCCAGCCGATTATGTTATCGTCACAGTGTCTCTTGGCGTTTTAAAGGTTATGTCCGACTGCTTATTTTGTCCAGGGCTTCCGGCGAATAAAATGGACGCTATCAATGGTTTAGGCTTTGGAAACGTAAATAAAGTTTTCCTACAGTATGAAAAACCTTTTTGGTCTGATAAGGGAGGAAATATCGATTTAGCTTGGTCAGCAGAAGAGCTTGCTACTAAAGACGATTGGACGAAAGGAATATCTTCCTTTTCTCCGGTCTTCGGATCGAAGAATGTTCTTCAAACCTCAATTGGTGGCCCAGAAGCTAAGACATTCGAACTTTGTACTGATGAAGACGTCGCAAATGGTGTTACTGGTGTTCTTCGAAAGTTTACTGGGGATCCTTCTATTCCTGAACCAGTGGAAATAGTACGGTCCTGCTGGTCAACTGATCCTTTCTTTTACGGTTCATACACGTACATGGGAATCGATTCTCACACGGCTCATATCCAAGCCTTATCTGAACCTCTTCCTGATAACTGTTTTCCAGGAGATGTCCCTCCCATTATTCTTTTCGCCGGAGAACATACTTCGACAAAGCATTTTTCTACCCTTCACGGAGCCAGAGAGTCCGGCATTAGAGAGGCTGATCGAATTATTAACCTGACAAAGAAACTCCATGGCCCTCCAAACGGTGATCCTTCGTGCTCAGACTGCACTGCTAAAGTGAAGAAGTAATGCGCAGTTAAAACCCATGATGGTACTGTTAATGCCAACCTCTTGTCCTGTCCTTTCCTTAAATATAAACGTTTGTGTCTTTAAACGTGTAACAAAATAACAATTCCTTTTGAGTTCTAAATTATTTTTAGATTATTATAGATAACTACATTCTTTAATTTAAATGTTGTATGCCAATCTAGAGGAAATTAAAATTTTCTTTTTCATAAAAATAAATAAGAAATGGAGTTTATAATCTACTTTTTCCATTTATTTGAGTAGGTACTACAGGTTTCTTGTGTTGGGTGTAAATAAATACTGCAGTAAGATAGTATAAAAAAATAAAATCAAGACAAAAATCAAAGACAAAAATAATTTGATAGAGGCATATTGAAGTGCCAGAATTCTTTTTTTAAAAAAATCTTTAAGCGATGTTTGTTCTATATGCTTTTAGGATAAGGATAAGTCCTGTAAGTTTAGTGTAAAATCTATAATGCAAGTACGAATGCATCCGGAACTAGAAAAGCTGTTAAACTGGAATATAAGGCGTCATGACAACAATATTAAAAACAAGCTAATTAACTAGCGAAGTATACACACATCTGTGTGTTTAAAATTACATATTAAGTTTTTAAAATAATTACAATGGTATTAGAAGTAATTAATCGATTTGAGGTATTGGTATTTGATTTTTTACTATTCCTGTAAGTTTGCTGGTTTGTTATTAGGGCACATCATTATATTTCCTAGTTCTTTTTAGCTTTGTTGTGGGAGGGGCTGTTAACCTCTATATAACTGAAAGTAAAGAGGTGAGACAGAGCAGGAACTGTAAGCCTAGGCCTATTTATATGGTAACCAAAATATACACGAGTTGTATTAAAGATTTTCTGTTTGGTCTGGAGACCTTTTTCCCCAGGTAATAGAGAATCCCAACCAATTGTGCTGTAACTCTTTGTCTAGTAATGATTATTATTTTTATTTTCACCCCATCCTGTTACATTTTGGTATTCTTAAATATTTTACAGAATACTGGAATAAAGGGAAATATTATAGTAAAAGTACAACATTTTCTCCACATTCAAAAAGGGTTTGACACTATCATTGAAATTATTACTATGGGTTTTCTATTCATATTGAAAACAATTTTTGTTACCCCATTTAAAAGGTAGAAAACAAATAAAGATCTCTCATTGACATTATATGTTGAAATTATCACAGATATGTGATATGCATTGAGATAGTTTGATTGGGTCAAGTTATTTTGAGAATAGTTTTTTTTTTTTTTTTAAGTTTTATATCTCATATTAACCAATAGTGACAGCCAAAGCAGAACTTAGGAATTTTAGAAAAATTATTCCAATCTTTCGACTATAACCATCTGGGTTAGAGTAAAAGACATTTTTATCAAGAAAATGATGATAAGTAATCTCCTAGTCACCTTGAAGATGATTCATTTTTTTCCTTTGGACCCTACTAGTAATAAGAATTATATTATAATACTTCTTACTATTATTTGTTTTTATTTATGTAGTGTTTGTAGAGACAAGTTTATTTTTTATAATAGAACTAAATAAATATATTATGGGTTCTCGAAGAAATATTAAGTTTTGTCTATTCTGTTATTAATATATTTTTTTTTATAAAAAAAAAAAAAAGTTTTTGTGTTTAATCATGTAGTAGGTATAATGATGAATTTAAGACAAATTAAATTTTGTTCGAAAGTAGTTAAAATAATAGTAAAAATAAATATTGTCCTGTTTATAAATAGTCCGCTCTGTTCGAAATAGATATTTGTCTTAGATCCGTTTACATTTTAGTACTTGGTCGAATAGCTTAGGGAGGGAAAAAAACTGCATGTTGACCTTGATTATCGGTAAAACAGTCGACTCTTTGATAGAGGACGCTGTTTACCAAGTATATTTGCCTTTTACGAGGTGAATGGGGAGGGTGTTGAGAGAGACAAGCCTTACCCTCTCGGATGAATGAGGAAGGGTGTCCGCGGGCTGGTATGATAGGCCTCGACCAGGTGAATGGCAAGGGACATAGGAGGGGTGACTGCCCGATCAATGAAAAGGATATGTGTGACGACACCTACCCGACTCCTTACCGAGTACAATACACCTAAATATATTTACCATTTTCTTTATTGTGGAAGTACGAACATGTCCCATGTCATACAAGCTTAATGCTTTTAAGTTGAAGTCGAGACGAGAGATGTCTGAGCCTTGTGTGAAAGGAGAATGGATTGCGTTAGCGAAGTTAAGAATTGTGCGGAGCTGCTTTTTTCTTGAGAGGGTATCCTCTTTTCCAGTATAAATATTGTATGATCCCACTTTTTACTCCACTATCTACATTTTCCCTGAATTGTAAACCTAATTGAAATATATCCTAACCTGAATTGAAAATATATGCGGAATTTTATTAGATAATTGCTATATTTAATGATTTTATTTTGTCCTCTTAAGTCAAGTATTCCTTTTTTTGGGAGTACATGAATACTATGCCTACATTATTAACGAAAATTACGTTCCAATTTTAATTAATTTATTTGGTTTCTTGGCAGTAACTGTATCGATTACAAGTTTTAGAGGTAATACTCGTAGAAAAAAACTTACTACAGTTGTATCAACTTTAGGTTTATTATGATATTGATATCGTTATTTCTTAGTATTCTTAATTATTCTTAGTAGTTATTTCTATGTTTCTGCTACACCATAAAGGTTATCTTCATATGTACTCGTTTAAGACATAAGATAATTATACTGAAGTAAGAGAAATAAAGAGGAAATTCCTACTCAAATAAAATTTAAGGAGATTTCTACTCAAATAAGGTTTATGGAGATTTACTCTAATAAGATTTAAGGAGATCTGCATATAAATAAGAATTGAGTTGTTCCACTCAAACAAAATTTGAGGAGATCTACTTAAGTATTCTTAGTTTTTCTTAGTAGTTATTTCTATAAATTTCCGCTACACTATAAAGGTTATCTTCATGGATATAAGTCATAAAATAATTATACTGAACTAAGAAAAATAAAGAGGAAATTTCTACTCAAATAAAATTTAAGGAGATTTCTACTCAAATAATGTTTAAGGAGGTTTACTCTAATAAGATTTAAGGAGATCCTCTCAAATAAAATTGAAGGAGATTTCTACTCAAATAAGGTTTAAGGAGATTTACTCTAATGAGATTTAAGGAGATCCACTCAAATAAAATTTGAGACTCAAAGAGTGGTGACACATTTATAGTACAGTAATAAACTATTGACCTAGACCGTAAAGTTATAAGTAGTTTCCTACGTTTATTTTATAATATAAACAATTAGGGACCCATTTTTTTTATCCCTCGTAAATTGTATTTCTTTATTTAATATCCGTGTCTTCCTCATTGGTTGTTAAAAATAATGTATCCTCTAACAGTGAGGGGGAAAATGCAGTCGAATAAATCAATTGCTAAAAAAATGTTATTTTGTTTTTAAATAAAACATTTTTTTCATTCAGAGTGCAGTATTAAAGGTAGGTGAAGGAGCAGAGTGTGGGTGAGAAAATTAATTGAAAAATTCTCTGCATACATGACAGAATTAACTCGCTTGGCTCAGCCAAAACAATTTTTGCCCAATTCTTTCTTTACTGAGATAGAATTGCATAATAAGAAATAATGTTTACAATATACAAACCATATGTGTAAAAACATGTTAAGAAAAGTAATATAAAATTAAAAAAATAATAAAATTAAAAAAAAAAAAATTAATTTTAGTGGGCACATTTTAATATTTTAACTTTTACATTTCTTGAATATAATTTTTTTTTTGTCCTTACATTTCTGTTATATTAGAATGATATTAGTAATTGAATTTATATTAATAACAATTAAATTTATTTCGGTTTTGTGTATAACATAATATCGTAGCCGTAAAATAAATTTACTATACGCCTATATTGTAGAAACCATAAAATCAGTTTAAATTGCCTAATTTCAAATTTAGGAATAATAAAATAAAAATATACAATAAAATAATGGAGAACTTTAATTGCAAATATCTAATAAAACAAATAAATTGCTGTATTCTTAAGTAATTACATTTTTTACTACATGGTTATTTAAATGAAATGTTTTGTTTTTTTTTCTTATTTTACTAAACTGCCTTCGTTGGGTTTTAATTATGTTTTGAATTAAATGAGTTTTCTCTTTTTAATTGCCTTTTATTTGTTGTGCAACGTTAAAAAGAAAACTAATTAGTTTTGTCAATATGTGCCTAGCTCGAACTTTTTTTAATACGAAAATAACTGATTTATTAAAGTGACTAGTTATGTTAGACATTTTATTTTACATTCCAGTTATTGATTTACTAAGTTAATTACTCTAAAAGAAGTCAAATTTTGATTGCATCAGTGATACTTAATAGGCTGATTAATAGGTGATTACTTTAATTGGCGGATCAGTAATCAGTAGGCAAATCAGAACCTTTCTACTTCCTTTTTTGATAAACCTGTTGATTGCGATAATTCTCAGGTATCGTTTCAATTAATTGTTTCGAAGTGATTGACGAAATTCAATTTTTGTCTATCTACATAACTACGGTCTTTTATCTTTCTCATAAAATGAGAAAGTATTGTCATGGCACGAATATTAAATTTTGGAATTTTAATGGTTTGGTGGTTTACACGTTTTGAGGTCCTTTAAGTTCACAAAAGTGGTTTTTAAAAAAATGTCTTTCTGTGCAGACGCGTGGACCCTAAACTACCGGTCCGATTTTGACGTATGTTCAGAAAAATCACACCCCGAAGCGAAATCGAAAAATTAATCTAAGCTCTATTTTTTTGGTCGTTAAAAACTCTGAAATAAAATTAATTCCGGAAAACGGTTCCGACGATTTTTATTAAAATATTCTAAAACGTAGTCAATTTAAATACGAATCTAACAATATAAGCCGTTTTCCCGGAAAATTTAAGTTTAATTTAAAATGTGTATAATGTATACTCTACACATGTATAATAGGGTATAAGTCATAGATCGAAGTCAAATATACTGGCTGACATATAATCAGACATCACTCTAGCAAGAAAGAATAAAACATTTATTTCTTGTCATTATTTATCTATTTACAACATTCAGTTATTTATAACTTGTAGCCTTTTCCAATAGCAGTTTTAATGCCTTATATTCTGCAGTTATCTAGGTACTTTCTACAGTTTTCAACTTTTACTTAATGGGTATAAAACTCAATTTTTATGAAAAGAATCAGGTTTACAGGGATATTTAACTGGTCATTTCGTTTTGTCTCATCTCTAGTACTTTATGAATGTGGAGCAATTCTTTGCCTTATTTGTACTGTGAGTATGTGTTATTCCTCTTTGAAACTAAATATGAACTAAACTGTGATCCAAAATATATAATTGTTACAATTGAATAATTACAAAGACAATTTCAATGTAAAATTCTTCAGAAGGAAGGTAACTTTTAACAGTAATGTAATTGTAGAAGAAATAATCCTGTCCTGTACTTTTACCACTTAGACTATAAATGCAGTGTTAGAGCCTTTAATATTAATGCAATTTATGTAATAGAGTTTGTCTATCGTACTTTCAGTATTCAATTATGAAATTTTATTTAGACTATTGCGTCATTTATTAGGTTTCTGTACAAAGTACAAAAAGAAACCATATATAACGACTCTGTCTGTCTGTCCGTTGGCTTGTTTCAATTCATAAACTACTATAGCTAGAAACATAAAATTTGGCACACAGGTGCAGCTCGGCATTTGAGGCAACTGGACACATTTTGGAGTTTATACATTTAATATCTCCAAGATCGCGGCCCGGCCAATATGGCGGATGAATAAAAAAAAGATTTTTAGTTACCATAGCATGTTATACATAAATTTAAAGGTCTTGAAGTGTAGAAAAGGAATATGCAACTATTTCACTTAATAATTTTAAATTCATCGTACAGAAACTGGCGATTATCGCCTCACGTACTTACGTGAAGCGCCCCTTACTTGTTATATAAATAATGAGTAATATTTACGGTTTTTTAAGTATTTTTTTATTATTTTAAAAGTTCGTAATAAGATGATTATTGTATATTGTATAATTTAACCTGTTAAGATTTCTCTCCTAGACACATTAACACTTTAATACGTGATGAAAATTTTTATTATATCTTTCTTGCAGATATCTCATAATCGACGCGATAAATCTCTCCGACGAATAAATCGGCTCTGTAGTTTGCCAATTATTCGGTGGAATAGATACCCCAAGGGTTGTTGTGGCGGATCTTCTTATTGTAATTAATTCCTAGCCAGGTTTCTCACGCACTATTTTCGTTTATTTAAATGCGCACGCCTCTATTAGAATGGCAAGCCTTGGAATTTTTCCAAAACCGATTAAAACCTGCTCAACATAGAAATTGTAGGCGAAATGATATCGATAATCCCTCAAGAACTGGTACTACTCTATTTCGAGGTACGAATAAGAAGAGTAATCAGTAATTTTAAATAAAGGTTTTTGTTGGATTTAAAAAAGAATGCCTACCCATTCGTAGAGTTGAGTTGTTCAAGAGAAACCGTAAGTAGTTAATAAAACTAATTTATATAATGGATTGAAAGCAACTGTCTCTACACGTGAAATAATACTTTTAATTTAACAATGTGGCCGTCTAAACATATTTAACATGTGCCCATTTGAACATTTAAACAAGTAAGGCGCGCTTCACGTAAGTACGTGAGGCGATAATCGCCGGTTTCTGTACGATTAAGTTAAAATTATTAAGTGTAATAGTTGCATATTCCTGTTCTACACTTCAAGACCTTAAAATTGATGTATACAATGCCATGGTAACTAGAAACTTTTTTTTAGACGCCCGTCATATTGGCCACCATCTTGAAAATATTACTTGTGTTATTTTAGTAGTTGCATATTCTTTTTCTACTCTTCAAGACCTTTAAATTGATGTACATCATGCCATAGAAACTAATTTTTTTTTTTATTTTCCGATATTTTGGCCGGCCGACATCTTTGAGATATTAAATGTGAAAACTCCAAAATATGTCTAGTTGCCTCAAATGCCGAGATGTACCCGTGTGCCAAATTTTATGTTTCTAGCTACAGTAGCCGTTATATAAGGTTTATTTTTGTATTTTGTACAGAACCCTAAAAACTGGCGTAATAACTGAATGATATTATCTTTTTTAGATCCTTTTTGACAACTCTAGGATGACCTACATTTTTTGGGTTCATTTTCCTGTAATCATAAGCACCTTTTAATTATTAAGGCCCCCATACACGGTTAAAATGTTGGCGCAAACATTTTGACGGTGTATGGGGCTGTTTGATATTTGCGTGTATGGCCTAAATTTGCCCGACATTAGGCTTGCGCAAGCATTATGTTTGCGCAAAATGTTTGATCGTGTATCGGGCCTTTAGACAATGGCCGTAAGGGTTACATTCTTCACTAAGTAATTGACATAGTGTATTAATTTCCAGACATGCCAGTGAAGTGAAATGTGTACTGACTAAAAAATTGTAGTATACATCTTGAAGAATAATAGACAGAACATTTGAATAATAAAGGAACGTGAACAAGCGGTTTCAAAGAACGAGCACTTTCAACCGCGATCAATAGCCTAAGACTTACTTACTCACTTAAAGAGGATAGAAGATTCTTTTTGACTCAAAAAGGATCTTCTTTTAAGTGTAATCTAAATAACACTTTGGTTAATATGTTAATATGTATTTTTTAAATCCTTTTAATTTTTTGTTTGTGCCTGTCTTCTGTCTTCAAAATCCCTTTAAAGATGAATTAATTCTCTTCCAGTCAATTTGGCACGTAGACCAATACAAAAACCTGTACCAATACAAAACATTCAATAACTTTTACATTAATTAATGCCAATATAAAATTATTCTAATTAATTATTTNATTGACACCATAGCACGTAGGTTAAATTCAGCGTTATCTAAACTGGACAATTACTTTTTCAAATGGAGGCTCAAACAAAATGTTAGTAAATTTGAAGCTCTATTGTTTACTAAAAGAAGGCCTTTCATGAACCATAACATTAAAATAAACAATGTAGTTATACCGTGGAGTAATTCAGCTAGATACTTGGGCGTACATTTAGATTCAAAATTAACATTTACCACTCATATTCAAACAATAGTCCAAAAATGCAAAACCTTAATCAAATCTTTATTCCCGTTATTATCCCGCGATTCATCTATCAGTAGTCAGAACAAATTACAAATATATAAAGTAGCCGTTAGACCTGTGATAACGTATGCTTGTGCTGCTTGGAGCAGCACATGTAATACGAATCTACAAAAACTACTGCTGATTCAAAACAAATTTCTTCGACTCGCAACTAACTCTCCTAGACGTACAATAATCAAAAACCTCCATCAAATCTCAAAAGTCGATATGATTGAAGATGTTATAATTAAACTAGCTAAATCCTTTTTTAAGAAATGTATATACAGCGCTAATCCATTAGTAAGTAAACTTAGTGAGCATATTAACCTAAAATCCCATTTGGTTCATCATAAAACTTTAGGGCACAGACTATCTTAAACTAGCAGCTTAATTTAATATGTCGTTTACACCAGATTAATTCATCGAACTGGATGATTAAAAAACAGTTTTTAGTTACCATGCCATGTTATACATCAATTAAAAGGTCTTGAAGTGTATAAAAAGAATATGCAACTATTACATTTAATAATTTTAAATTAATCGTACAGTACCCTGCGATTATCGCCTTACTTACGTGAAGCGTGCCTTACTTGTTTATATTAGGTTATTACCTATTAATATTAAACTAAAATTTAGTTGGTTAGTATAAGAGAAATTTGCGTTAAATATTAATAGAACTAGTGATATGGCGCATAAAAGAACTTCCGTAAAAAAAAATTAATTTTTTCTTACATATGCCATATTTGTTTTCAATACATGGCTTCCAGGAAATATTTTTCGAAGAAAAACTTACATTTTCTTATTCTGTCTGAAAAGAGCTGTAATGATTATATGTGACTTGCTATATAATTATTAATTTTTGCTTCCGAGCTTACTGAAGGTAACGGAAGCTATGTGATCTTTTTGAAGAATGAAAATATTTGATGCCTCCGATTTAAAAAATCCCTTGATAGAAATCCGTTTCAGACGCCATGGAACAGAGAGAAACACTTAATTGACAAAAAGTACAAAGTGGAGCTGTCCTCCATTAAAGGATTGCTATAAACACAGCATACTAATCAATCAAAAGAAAATTGTTAAATAAATACATAAAATAGAATAAAATACATTCGTACAGTTAGTTGAAGAATAACAGTACCTTAAAAACTAGATAACACAAATTATAAACAATAAAAATAAAATGTATAGTTAATTAATAAATATGGTTGTTTATAATACCTAGAGAATCTAAAATTATATTTTCAGCTAGGAGTCTTAAAAAATTTCGATCGGTGCCTATTTTGTCAAAAAATAGTTTGGTTTTCATTGGTATTGTGCCTCCAGCCCCAAACCAAAGTCCGTGAACTTGAAGATTTCTGTCTCCGTGGGATCCCCGAAACTTTTCCTTATAATATTCTATACATTTCTCATATATGTATATTTTCTCCTCATATTTAGTCCCGAGTCTGTCTGTCGCTCAATTTATGCGAACCAACATATATTAAAAACTACTCGTCCAATTTTTATGAAATGGGTAATAGGATATAATTGGCCCCATTGGTGGTCCCATATAAGTATAATTCTGCGTCCATTTGTTTCTCTTCCACACGCGCTGGAACAAAATTTATTTACAGCTATATCATCAAAAGTACTACTCTAATTTTTATGAAGTTCTGATGGTTTGTCGAAAGTAGCCCGCAGATTAGCCCGAGATCAATAACCATCTGCGCTCTTTAAATTTTGCTATGTTGATACTTTTATTAATATAAAAAATCTAAAAAAATTTGATAGATTTAAAAAACAGGGGAACATTTAATAAATTTGACAATTATAGGTTGTTAAAGCATAAAATGACTAAGTATACAAATAGGACGCGAGGAAGCTCTGTGGCACAGTCACTGGCAGACAATTTTGTGACACCCACGTATCGCCCATATTTGTTGTCAAAATGCCGGCAATTGATGGAAATGTTTTTATAATAGTTTAATCTATTCTTTTTCTACTTATCAAGACATTTGAGAGTTGTTATTATTTTAGTTTTAGTTACGTAACACCAAAAGGCTGTTTAGCATCATTGATGTAATACTGTTTTATTTGGTGTTTATAATTTGAAAATAACTCCTACAATGAGATTCCAATTATTATTTTACTATCAAACACTTGTTTAATTTCATCAATTCTGATAGGAAACATCTTAATATTGTTTTAGAGTCCTTAGAATCCTCTTATGTTTTCTCAATGTAAAACGTTTATGTTGTGTTGTTGGATTTAGAGAAGGCATTTGATACCATCTGGCACATGGGCCTGATATTTAAGCTAATTCAACTTCAGTTACCCTACTATATCGTAAAAATGTTGTATTCCTACCTTTCTAATAGAAAATTTAGAGTGCACTTAAGCAATTTTAAGTCTACACTTTATAAAATAAGCGCAGGAGCCCGCAAGGGTCAATTCTTGGCCCAATTCTCTACATATTGTTTAGTAGTGATATTCCACGTTTCGCTAACATTAGTCTAGCTATTTTCGCCGACGACTTATGTTTAATGACGTCATCGTGGAGAATTGACACCATAGCACGTAGGTCAAATTCAGCCTTATCTAAACCGGACAATTACTTTTTGAAATGTAGGCTCAAACAAAATAATAGTAAATTTGAAGCTCTATTGTTTACTAAAAGAAGGCCTTTCATGAACCATAACATTAAAATAAACAATTTAGTTATACCGTGGAGTAATTCAGCTAGATACTTGGGCGTACATTTAGATTCAAAATTAACATTTACCACTCATATTCAAACAATAGTCCAAAAATGCAAAACCTTAATCAAATCTTTATTCCCGTTATTATCCCGCGATTCATCTATCAGTAGTCAGAACAAATTACAAATATATAAAGTAGCCGTTAGACCTGTGATAACGTATGCTTGTGCTGCTTGGAGCAGCACATGTAATACGAATCTACAAAAACTACTGCTGATTCAAAACAAATTTCTTCGACTCGCAACTAACTCTCCTAGACGTACAATAATCAAAAACCTCCATCAAATCTCAAAAGTCGATATGATTGAAGATGTTATAATTAAACTAGCTAAATCCTTTTTTAAGAAATGTATATACAGCGCTAATCCATTAGTAAGTAAACTTAGTGAGCATATTAACCTAAAATCCCATTTGGTTCATCATAAAACTTTAGGGCACAGACTATCTTAAACTAGCAGCTTAATTTAATATGTCGTTTACACCAGATTAATTCATCGAACTTAATATGTAATAGATTTTAAATATATACACTTGTTAGTTGTAGGTTTTTTATTTAATTTTTCCTACTTTAACATTATTATACCTCTAAAATTTTGTAAATATATAACAATTGTAAAGGATAAAATGAAAACGATAAAACTGTCACCTTTATATGATCTTGTACATCCAAACTATGTAAACTATGGGAAATAAACTTTTAAAACTAAACTAACGTTAATATTCTCTTACGTATCTTGTAAAATCAATTCTTTCTTGACTAACGAATATAATATCTACTTGCTTATAATACCAATACCAGGTTGTTTGTAATTATAAATATATTTTTTTAAAACCTAACGTGTTACTTTATTCATATTTACAAGTATTACCAAGCTAAAGAGGATATCACTATAACATATTTATTTTTCTCTTTGCTTGCCAAACAGAATTAGTCGTTTGCCTATAATTTACTATTTTTCTATTGAAAAATTCCAAGATAGTCTATTGAGACAGTAAGTTCTTACATGTTTTTAAACGTTAAATTTGGCTTAAAACCTAATAGTAATTAACTAATAATTATGATACAGTTTTTATAAAGGCCGTGTTACTGGTTAATTTTGGCAATAGTATTTTAGTTACTGTGTATAATGGAGGTTGGTTAGATTTAGGCTACTTGTCCAAGTAGGGTACATACTGCAGTGCGGGTAGATACCCCGCATCTACAAGCCCAGGCCAAACCCCCCTTCTTCTTCCTCTACATTTTGGCTCTCTTGGGGATCCTTTTCCTTCCCCCCTTGCCATGCTCTACCGATTTTATATCAGATGTAAGGGAAATATTTCGCTGGATTTTTTTTTTTTTTATTATTTTCTTTCAAACGAAAAACACTTTTTTCTCCTCCCCTTGGTTATCTGATGTGTAAGAAAAATTAACTATGTACTTATTTTATAGGAATATAAACTACTAAAAAAATACACTTGGTGTACCTATTTTTCTTCTTTTTTTTATTAATAGGTACATATATTTTGGATATTTGTTTTTACTTTATTTTATTTCTCTTTGAATAACTTATGAAAAATCGATACCCTTAAACGGCGGTCACACTACGTTGGTTTGCCAGCCGCTGGTTGCTGTTGGCTAGCAGTGCTGGTAAAGTTAAACCTACACAACTTTATCAGCCACTACTAAAATGGATTGACTAGTGCTGGTAGTACTGAGCTCGAAGATTCGTACTATGCTGCTAACACAGCTGATAACAGCCAGCAGCAGCTAGTAGCTGGTATACCAGCGTAGTGTGACCGCCGCTCTAGGCAAAATGTCGGATTAATTGAGAAGTACACATGAAGATATTTATAACGTTTTTAAATTCTGAAGACTTATCTATTACAGTTATTTTGCTTCCAACTATATTGATCGTTTCAAAGTTTTTTTTTGTTTTTTTTGTTTTTTTTGTTTCTTCAAATGAAAGAACTCCAAGACATAATCTTTCTCAGACTTAAGGTTTACAGGAAACCTATTGGTTTCTTTTTCCTATAATAAAATTGAGTATTGTTCCCTATACCTTTAAAAGTACTCTTCCAATTTTTAATAAATTTAAATGGTTAACGAAAGTAACCCACAGATGTCCCATATTATGTCAACCATCTTCGCACATTAAAAATTGCTAGTTTGATACTTTATCTTGTTGTTATTTTATGTCTTTTGTTCATACATGTCTTGACTTGTTTTTCAAAAAACGGGGAAAAAAGTAAATATATTAGACAATAAGGGTCGTAAAAGCAAAACATCATTAAAGTACACGAAAAAGTACGCGAGGAAGCTTCGTGCTCCCCTAATTGGCAAATTATATTATTAACACATTGTTAAGGGTAGAGCGCGGGCTTAACTGCCTAACCCAGACAGACAGTAGGGCATCCCGACTAGGAGGGGGCACATCCAGGCTGGTATATGGTCTTGTGGCTTGGAGACACAAGACACAAGCCTTAACGCACAACGCATATATTTCTTTAATAGTACTAATCCAATTTGGAAGAAACGTGCGGATGGTTTGGCGAAAGTAGCCCTTTGATGGCCCCATTTTAATTACGATCGTCTGTGCATATTATTTTATTTTTTAAATAATGATAATTGACATCCTACTGTTAATCAATCAACATAAATCTAAATCCCATGTTACCATTCGTTCAGTAGTAGAACGTGAGGATGCAATGTGGTACACAAATTGGCAGACATTTTTTTCTTGATTTTGTAATTTTATTTATTAAAAGACGTTGAAATAATTCAGTGTCTTAAAGTTTTTATGGCAAATCATATATATTTTAATTTATTTTTTTATAAATGTATGATACAATTTTATGTTCTTAATTTCATCAATGATTCAAATTTAAAATTGGTTTTTATAGGTATTAATTCTAATGTGCTCTTAATAACAAAATGTCTAGTGCGGTTTAATCTAGCTGTAAATAATATATACAAAATTGATAAAAATTTTTGTCTCTACGTAAGACATATTTTTATAGGGCTTTCGGCGTTTTTTTTTTTTTTTTTTTTTTTTTTTTTTTTCTTTCTAATATTTTTAAAAAAATGATGTAAGGGATAGAAGAAGTAAAATTTATTTTAGTAGCAAAGGCCGGTTTACACGCTCAAGCCATTTGCACAAACTGGTTTGCGCAAGCCAGTTTGTGCAAATGGCTTGAATGAAATGTTGCCATTTGAATGTTCAGTTTGGCTTGCGTAAACTTCTTGTACTGTTGTTGTTGCTTAAGGCAGCGGCCGCTTTTCAAGAGCCCCTAGTATTATTAAAAAAATGTCTGTGATAAAACCATTGCTTTATCAATTTAACATTAAGCTTTCTTACTATTGTGCTCTTTTTCGTGTCACATTATATTGTTGTTATATATTTGGCACTGATTGAACTATATTTATACAAAGCAAGAAAAAGTAGTGATACTTTCGGGGTGTTACTTTGATGAATAATATTTAATCGAAATCAGTTCAGTTGTTTAGGTTCAACGCGTAGGAGACAAAAACATATTTTTAAAACCACTGTTTAGACTCAATGGCCCTTAAATGTGAAAATCCATCGACTTCGCAAAATCCATCTTTCTCTTTTAATTGATTAAAATGAGTGGAAAGTAAAAACTAAACTCGAATACTTAGCCGTGAGAGCTCTCAGATTGTTTTCCTTTTTGTTTGCTTCCATGATTTCCTAATGATATTAAGTGTTAAAAGCTATAACTTAAGTGCCTATCAGGATATTTTGTCTTTTAAGTACACTTTATACTATGTTATTTGGTTATTGTCGACTTATCTAAATTGTCGCTAATTTATTACATTATAATATCTTGCTTGTTAGTTTTTTTGCTGGAAAGATCCTTTTGATTAGTAATATCGGTCGTCGGTATCTTACTTAATATCTAATGCCTTTCTTCTCAGGAAGATCTAGCTTTATCTTTTATCTGATTCTTACCGCGGAAGCTTACGTTATAAAGTATGTTTGGATAGTTTATCTAAAGCAGGGTGATATCAGTAAAATATGGAGTCTTAGGCATTAAATTCTAATATTGTAGGAAGGAATTCTTGCAAGTTCCGCCTAACAGTGCTGCAGTCTTGTACGGCTAGCCAACAGGTGGTATCCGCAGCCTATAGCCTCCCTCTCCTTACTCCAACCTCCTCCACTCCTCCGTCCTACTCATCCCCCACCACTACCCCCTCCCTTCTCTCATCCCCTGTCCTTAGCGCCCTACCTACATATTTTACTCTAAGAATATAATCTTTACCCGCACATGACTAATTGTATTTGTTGTAATATTTGAACGAATAATTACTAATTAATTATAAATAGATACTAACATATTTTACCTTTTAATAAAATGTCTCGGAATTTAAAACATTTAAATTATAACTTCATTTAATTTTTTAAAATAATTAAATGCAATAAATTACATGGCATCAAAATATAGAATATGTATTAAAACAAAAATGACGCTTCTTGCATTTCTCATTAAATTTAGTTCTAAGGTAAAATATAACTGTAAAGAACTAATGAAAAATACTATTTTTAATCCATTATATATAGTCGATCTATTAGGCATGCTTCATTATGCATCATATTACAATTACTGTGTAATCTGACAGCATGGAAAAGTTAAGCCATTGAGAGCTCGAAATTCTGGAATTATGACCTTGAAGATGTAAAATTCGCGAGCCTTATTGGTTCTCCCTTCGATTTTTCCACGTTCCCTGTGTAAACATTAATTGTAACATTAGTATAGAAGTATCGAGTTTTGTATTAATTACGTAGTATTGAATTATAACATAGACAAAGGTAGGGATGCATTTAAGCTATGCGTTAAATTATATGCATAATTGAGCTGAGTGAAGCGAAGCTCTTATACTACTCTTTGCATACTCCACCTGAACGGCTGAACCGATCTGCACAAAATTTGGCACGGACAATATGACCAACCACAGGAAGGTATAAATCTGAAATGGTCCAAATGTGTACACCGGGGTACGGGTTACGAAGTACAAAAATTTTCTCCTGAACGGCTGAGCCGATCCGCACAAAATTTGGAACGGACAATATGACCAACCACAGGAAAGTTTAAATCTGAAATGGTCCAAATTGGTACAAGGGGGTAAGGGGTACAAAAGTTATTATAGTATATATAATAGTTAAGTAAGTAGTATATTAGTTAAAATAGTATATGCCCTTCCAGATGCATGTCGTTCCAGATGCATGCTATTAAAGAGTACAGTTATTGTTGTATGTTAACTTTTTTCCTATTTTAATTTATGGGTCATTCTATTTGTAAAATAGCAAAAAAATAAATAAATAAATAAATATGATTAAAATGCACGCTCAGCTCAATATTGCAAGCATTGCACACCTAGTTTAAATCTGAGTGAAATGTCTCGTTGTCTTATAAACATTTAGATCACTATAGGCACATTATACTTGTTATTTGTTATACAAAGACATTACACTTCAACTCAGTAGCTTACATAAAAAATATTTTTGGGAGGTGGGCCACACTTGACTACTTGACCTTAAGTGATATGTGGGTTTAGCAAACCCCATGATTTATTGATTTACCAGCTGGATTCCTCTTCTTGACTATAGAATGTGTTCTGTATTTTTATTTTTATAGATTATAACCTTCCATTAAAACTCATATGCTCAGCTAGTTATCTAGACGTTATCGCTATTAACAAAATTCTATTTTCTTAAATAATCTTTGTGGGTGTGACCCTTTAATATGACATAACATTTTGAAAGAAACTCCATTTTAGACTAAACTAAAGCGCCGCAAGAATATCGCATTCTAATCATCATCGGTTAGTAATAATAATAAAAGAAAACAGTTCTTATGGTGAATAATTGTAATTTTTCCTCCCTTGCCAACACTCCTTTTCAATTACTTACCTCATATTCAAAAATTAAATACATTTCGCTTCCGAGCTTACCGACGGCAACGGAAGCCATGTGATCGTTCCGAAGAATCTTTTTAGGTCTCCAGTTTCAAAAATTCCAAGACAGAAATCCGTTTCAGATATCAGGGAAAATTCCGTGTCTATCTGTCGGTCCAATTTGCGAACCAATGTATCTTAAAAATGACACGTCTGATTTTAATGAAATTTATAAACTAAGGTATCAATTGAGCAAAATTTAAAAAGCGCATACGGTTGAAATCCATCTTGTGCTATCTGCGGGCCACTTTCGATAAACCTTTCAAATTCATAAAAATCAGATGAGTACTTTTGAAGATATAGGTGTAAATAAATGTATGTTTGTGCACATGTTGAAAAAGAAATGGGTGCAGAAGTTTGAAATTTATATGGGACCAACAATGGGGCTAATTATGACACACTATACAAATATTATTAAAATAGGACGTGTATATTATAAAATATGTTAGTTCGCAAAAATTGAGCCACAGACCGACAGACACGGAACTAAAAATGTTCTCTGATGGCTGTAACGGATATCTGTCTTAAAATTTTTGAAATTGGAGACCTAAAGCATTTTTTGTTCTTCAGAACAATAACATATAGCTTCCGTTACCTTTGGTAAGCTCGGAATTAAACATGTTCATATACATTATTTAAAAACATGGGGAACATTGGGTTACTCTTTCTATTTCAATTTAATTTTTTCAATTCCATCGACAAAAATCCGTGTCCAGACGGCAATAGGACCAATTTAATATACGCATCCTAAATAATTCCATTCATTTAATTCTATGTGGCAAAAATTCGGGCCCTCTCGGGCTGGTTTTAATAGTGTTATTTGCGTACACACCCTAATTAAATTCATCGACAAAACTCCGAGTTGGATCAGGCCGGTCTAGGCCGTTTAGTGTACGCACACAAATGAGTGTGCGTACACAAAGCATTTATTCCATGGGCAAAAAACCGGGACCAGCTGGCAAAAGGGCCGATTCAGTTTACACATCTTAATTCAATTCAATGCATTTAATTTCATCTTCAAAAATCCGAGCCCAGCTGCCAGTTTGGCTGATTTAGGGTATGCATCCTTGTTCAATTTAATGTTTATAATTAATAAAAAAAAGCCAATATCTGTAGTGACTACCAAATGTATTGCGGGTTCAAGTTATGTAATCATTTCGGGGGAGGGGGGGCTTTGACCTCATTGCGTACGCCACTACTCCAACTGGTTTAATGCAGGATATACACAAACTTAACATACCAAGCCAATATTCTTGTTCCATTTATTTTTTAGGGAACCTCTACTTCGAGTATACTCTTCGAGTATACTTAAGTATACTCTAAACGAATTGACATGTTCTTTGTGAAAGTGAAGCAGATTTGCCCGCTGCTTTCAGTAATTCTACTTTTACCATTATTTAATGAAATAATGCATTATTTAATGAAATAATGCATTATTACTTATCAATAATGGATTATGACTTACCTCTTGTTGAGTTATTTTTACAAACCTCTATAAAAAAGTCTCTTAATTGATATTGAGTGAACTAACTGAAACAGAAAGTTCTGTTTCTATTTTTTAATTGAGATTTATTGGTTTGTTGTTTTTATAGAAATGTTAGATCGTGACTGGGGGAGACTCGCTGTGGAATGAGACATGCTTATTAGGATTAATAGATTTAATTAAAAACTTTTACATCAAGTGTTTATTATCTTATTGAAAATTGTTATATTTATTAACTAGAACGAACTCTCGCCCTTAACTGTTAGATAGTAAGCAGTATAAAGAGCGACTCCGTTTCAAACTTATAATTTTTTTATTAGAAATAAAATAAATTATTGTACTCCTCTTATACATCCGATACACTCCTACATCCAAGTACTCATACAGCTACCTTCGCATATGACAAATGTATAATTACCGCCTCCTACGATCTTAACATTGCAGCTACAAAGATCCGAAATCACCTTATTTACCTTGAACCTTCATGTCACCTGACGATCATGTCACTTTTTCTCTCAGGGTTTTAACTTGTCCTCATGACTCATGACATCCTTTTACCAGTGTACTCGATTGATTTAACGCGAGACTGTATTACTGCCACTGGGCCTCTCCTTGAAACATAATCCATGTTATTCAATAGAAAAAGTTATCACTATAATTTGTAACATAATTAATTTCATAATATAAAATATATGTCAAATAATAAATAAATATCTGTTAATTAGTGTGGGACATAATATCTTCCTCGCATCTATCATATCACGTTCTTTATTGATGTTATGATTTTAAACTCATTACTGCCTAATTTATTATCCCCCCCTTTGCTTCCGAGCTTACCGAAGGTAACGGAAGCATTGTGTTCACTTTTGAGAACGAAAAAGTTTCATCCCTCCGATTTTAAAAATCCGTTTTAGACATCAGGGAACGTTTTTTATTCCGTGTCTGTCTGTCTGTCGGTCTGTGTGTCCGCGAATCATGAATCGTGCGACGATAACTTGATTAAATGTCGACCGATTTTGATGAAATTTGATAGACATGTTCATTTTACCAATGTGCCAGGACGAGTTCGTTGGACAACGTTATCCGTTTAAGCGTACGCGCAACGCTCGCGTAAACGTGAACTTCAAATTTAAAATTGGAATTTTAGATTAGAGAAAAAATCAAACTTCATCTATTCAATGAGCCAAACATTTTTTTTCAAATATTTTTTTTTAGTAAAACCAACAACGACACCTTTATGCGTTAAAGATCATTAAAAACTGTTAATAATAGTTTCTAAACTATAAACATATAACAATAATGTAATATAACGTTAATGTTAATATAACAATAAAGTACATGATAAGCTGTGAGGAAGCTATGTGCCACAGTAATTGGCAGTCATTTTTTTTACATGAATTAAAGAATCAAATTAGTAATATTTAATATTTAATATGTGCAGGTGGTTGAAATTAATCTCGGGCTTTCTAGGGGCTACTTTCGTCGAACTATCCAATTTTTTTAAAAAATCAGATGAGTACTTTTGATATACTTTAATCAAAAAAATCTATCGTTTGTGTGTGAGCAGCAATGATGAGAGCAATGTGAAAGAGCTATGAACATGCGCAGAAGATTGAAACATATTGGATGAGTAATTGTAAATATTACCTACCATTACAAATTTCATTACATGCAAGGAAAATTGTATGACTAGTTGAGTGTTTAAGTGGAATGTGGTGCAGCTTTGGAAGAGATTATGGTATTTACATTCTTAGGCAATGTTGTAGCCTATTTTGGTGGTTCAGACGGAGATGTAAATAGCAGGATTTGCAAAGGAAGCGCTTCTTTTATCCAACTCTATACCCTGTCTGGAAGTCTGAGAATCTTCCGGACTAATGTTAGTACTAAGAACAGATATTACAGAACAGTAGATTAAGAACAAGCTTGAGCCTTTGTTAACCGCTTTGGGGTCTTTTGGTCGGCAATTATTTCCTATGAGGAGCTCTAGAGAAGGATATTCAGGGAAGAAAATGGCGCTGGATTGGACACACGCTCAGGAAGCCGTAGCTCCTTGTGTACACAATGAATAGCCTTAGAATGGAACCCGCAGGGGATCAAGGAGCGAGGATGGCCCTGGAAAACCTGGAGGCGCAGAGTAAGCGGGAGTTAGCTAATGTAGGAAAAATCTGGAAGGAGGCCAAAGCTTTTGCCAAAAACAGAGTTCGATGGCTTTGCTTTGTTGAGGTCCTATATTCCCAAAGGAGTGACTGGACATTGGTCATGTAAGTCATCCAAATTTCATTCAAATCGGGCCAGTAGTTTCTAAGCTATGTTGGTTCGCAAAAATTGAAGGACAAACAGACTGACTGAAAGAAAGACAGACACGTGACCAAAGATATTTCCTGATTCTGAAACGGATTTTAGTCAGATTTTTTAATTCGGATTCATAAAAATGTATGTTCTTCAGAACGATCACATATGTAGTTCTATAATTCTAATTTAATGTTAAAAATTTTCCAACTATAACTAAGGATGCTACTAATTTATCAGTATCAGGTTGTAATTTTACTAGTGTATTGTAGGCATCACCCTACACTAAACTTAATAATTCTACCTTAGATGTTGTTTTACATATACTTGTAGATCCTCTCCCTCTCGATATTCTAGTCCTTTATCATCTGATAACATATTCTTGTGGCTTTGGCAATCTTTTGCCCTCTCTATGAACCCAGTAGAATAAATTGCTTTCCTCTTACAAAATATACTTCTTGATAACTTTCCTGTTCTCTTTTTGCTTTACTGGGACATAAATGTCTAAATTTTAGATCATCATTTTACTGCATATCCTTCTCATAAAATTTGTTGTAGAAGTTCCCTAAAAATGGGGAAAAAAGGAGTAAAACTGGAAAATTCTTATAAATTTATTGGATTCAACAACCCTTAACCCATAGTGTTCCATATCCGTAATTATTTCAAAATGTACATTATTTTTATAATTGGTAAATTCGAATGGACATGCTACATTATAAAGCCTGTGTTAATTATATTGTTTTGACATTCTTTGTCTTATTTTTTTAATTATACATTATTCTCAGTATAAGATATGAATAAATTCATCTATTAATATATTCATTCCTTCTTTCTGTATAAGGTAGTACCCCTAATTATTCAAGCTAAATGGTTCAAAGTGTCACGCAAAGTGGACATTATTCTTAACCTGTTGAAGATTTTTTTTCCACCTCGTTTCCTCACCATCAGCTGACTATTCCCGTTTCTTTAGACTTTAGTCAATACATCAAAACAATCCATGAATATTTATTCTTTCTTTTTCGTTTAAACCTATATACAACGTCTTTATTTTCTTTTATCATACAGATTATTTATAATAATAAAGATTTTGATGGCTCTTACTAGATAAATCAAAGGTTAATTTTTATTTATTTGATTAATTGCCTTTTACAAATGATTTTTCTTTAGTAGATACAAGTTTATTAAAATCTCTGGTCAAAGATATTCCAGATATTTAGTTCGTTACGGCCTTTTTATTTTTATTTTTATTTTATTTATTTATTATNTTTAAAATAACCTTGAAGAAGGAACGTTAGTTGTTTTAGACTGGCACACTATTAATTCTTATATTTTATTCAACATTTAAATATACTTGTGATTTTTAAAGCATGTCTATAAAGTATAAGTTCTAAACGTTAAGATTAAGCTTCACCATATTTTAACTACTATGAATAAAAATATTCGGAAAAAAGGTTAAACTGAGTGGAAGCAAGTGGGACAACTGGAGTGAATTAGCGAAAGAAATTATGATCATAATCTCCCCTTAAACATCCAATTCTATTTGTCTTCAACTTTTTACTACTTTAAAATAATTGTTTAAAAAAAAAATGTTAAAATATACTCTTTAAGTTTTTTGCTTGGCATATAAATGACACGATGTTAATAACCTTTTTAAACTGATGGATATTTAAGTAGAAAAATTATTTCACACGGAAACAATCCATTCTCATCGGTTAAACAGATTTGACTCTAAAATCACAATTCAATCAAAATACTAACATAAAAAGCCAAACTATTTAAATTTATTACGACCTTTCCAAATTTCGACCCTTTGGTCGAAATTTAGACCCTCATGTCTAGAAAATCATTTACAGAATAGATGTATGTTGTGTTTAATGTGAAGAGTTAATTGAAGTGGAGTGAGTTCTTCAATTTTACTCAGTACTCACTCTGAGCTCTGTGCACATGATGTTTTTGTGACGCAATAACTGCCGAAAAAATAAATCGACCTTAACAAAATTTGGCAGGTAGACTGTTCTCTCTATTTTCCGGTATTATATAATTTTTGATAACACCTGCAGTATTTTTAACAACTGATCTCTTTAGTGTCATTGTCGCCTTATTATTGTACATTTACTTGAGGTTTTTGTGTGGGCTATTTTATGAGAAATTCGGATTCAGCATTACCTATTGACTCGGATGGTAAAAATAAAGAAGTTAAAATAAAACTCTCAGCTCAGTTCGGATTAAGTCGGTAAGCATGTTTAAATTCTAACTTTGAAGAAAAGTAACTGCTGTTCTTACCTTCCTTTTTGATTACTTACATTAAAGCGTCAATTTTATGTTTAATTTCAGTTAATAACCCAGTTATTTTGTAGTTGTTTCATATACTCATGTTTTTTTTTTTTACCTTTAAGATTTCAATGAAGATTGGGATGTTGCTTCGCTGATGTCCTTGGGTTCTATTGCTAGCGAGTTTTGTGTTCTGTTTGAGGTTTTGCCCTCTCTCGTGCAGATGATACGGGGAAGAGTAGATGTTACAAAAAGGTTGAGTGGGCAGCGAGGAGATGAGTGACACTCAAGTAGGCTCAGCCACTCGAGAAGGCAAGTAGACGGAGGAAAAGTAGGTGATGGTGTAAAAGAGAAAGAACCGGGACGGAACTGTTAAAAAACTGGATGACAGTGTTCTCGTCTTTCTTAGACAGAGACCGTTGGAAACAGAGCGTAAGAGGTAAGAAACGGGAATGAATCTCATGAAAAGTCAGGAAAATGATCCTGCGGCTTGTCGAGAGAAGAGAAGATAGAGAGGACAAGGGTGTAAGAAAACAGAGAGAGACGACATGAGAAAAAAGAGTAAAGAAACAAAGAAAGAATTAGAGACGTGCTGTTGAACCTTGTCTAAAGAGAGAAGGGTGCAAGAGAAGTCTTTTGAAGTGCATATAGATTTTAGCATGAGGGTAGAGGATCTGGCCGGGTGTAGGCTAGGGAGAGAGGCTCAACGAGCCCTGCTCGAGAGCCCCCCCCCCCACACTACCTCCTACCACCGGTACCAATTAAGTACCTCCCTGGTGGTTCTTTGTCACAGACTCAGCAGAGTTTTAATCAGCGGTGTGACACGGTCGAGCCCTTGACTCCCCCCGGCTCCCGCTAATCATCCATCTCTGAGTAGAAACCCCGTGTTAGGTCCCCCGCCTCTCACTAGACCCCGTTCTCTTTTCTCTTCTAACTGCTTTCCTACTTCCCTACCCTACCGTACCAAGGCCTCTTCGGACCTCGACTTTAACAGCTTATCGTCTCTCTTCTTCCCCTCTAAAATCTTTCCGACAAAAAGACCCCGGCGTCCTACTGTCTCCTGCCCTTCCGTCCGAGGACCTTTCCAAGGCTCCTTTTCACCGCCTTCATATACCGTTCATTAACATTAAAAACCGTATCGCCGTTTAAGTGTCATCTTCGCCCCAGGGGGTGTGCCTAAGAAGAAAGCCTCCCACGCCCACTTTAAATATAAAAGTAGACGGACCTTTTTACCTTTTTCGGCCTTCATAAACCATTTGATTCAAGTTTATTTTTATCCTTTCAATGTGAAATAAAGCATTGCTCATGAAATTTTAATATGTTCATCAAGCTTTACAAGTAAGCTCTCATCTGTAACCTTTCTGTTAAGATTGTCCAAACTTGTTTTTTACTTGTTGCCAAATAGCATCAACACTTAGTCTCCTATGCTTATATGTACGTTTCTTAAATATTAATTTTTAACTTTTTATTTGGTATCTTTAACAATTAAGTGTTGATAAAAAATAAGCTTCTGACCTATACCTAAGTCATGGGGGCTTTCACTATATTTATTTAGAGGCAGGCAACAATTTTGAGAAAATAACATGGAATTTTCATTTGAAAATAGTAACAATATTACACTTACCTATACTATAGCATTTTGGGTGCATCCTTGTTGGATAGAGGTGGAAATCATCTTATATAGATAGGGTTACTATAAATTATGAAGGCCAGATCCGGACTGACGAACTCTGGGGGGGGGGGGTCTGGAGGGGAAATTGCAAAAACAAAATATTCGTTAATATTTATTTATTAATATTAATTTGATTATGAATATTTATTTATTAATATCATATTTAACTTTTGCTAGTCTCTGCTGTGCCTCTGATGGGTTTTTCATTAGTTATTGCTTCATACTTTTCAGTTGAACTCTTTTGTCTTAGGCTAGTAATTTTTATTTTTTCGTGGAATTCTGAGCATGTCATAATAGAATTTGCTTTAATATTAAAAGGCTCTTTTACAACTGACAGTGACAGAGTCAGTTGTAAGCCTCTTTCACACGGGACACTCGGTGACCCGGCCACCGAGTTTCGAGCCACCGGCCACAGGAATCTTGCACGGGCCACTCTAGAGCCTGTCTCTTACGTCAGAGACACATTACAAATATTTTTAATACAAATCAGTAAGAGAACTATACTGTTATTTAACGGGAAATTAAGATGTAGTGAGGTTCTGTGATTTACTTTGGCTTATAGCAAAGAAATGTGCTACAAGCCACATGGGTTAAACTTAATAATAAAACTTACTAAATATTATTGTTCCCGCCGTTCAAACCAAACACAAGCTAGCTACACTACTAAACACTAAACACTGGCTAACCGGTTTCTAACATGTTTCTTGTATCCGTGTAGGTAGGTAAACGTTTGTTTCTTTGGTCTAAAAGCTCCATTTATGTACGTAGTTAACACAGGTTGGTTCCAAAAAAACATTCATCTTGTATTCAGATAACATCTTTCGTTTCAAAGCTGCCAAAAGTGTTTTTTGTTTAGTAAAAAAATGGCTCATGTCTATGCTAATGGTAAATTATCTATAAACTACTTTGCATGGAATTATAAATTTGTTATGATTGTTTTCAAGCCATTCTATATATCTGTTTGATGGTTACTAAAACATTAATCACTTTGTAGTCTATGTTGCCTAAAGGAATGTATTGACTTTTTGTGCAGGTAAGCGGTCTGAGGTTCGAAACACAACTGAGGACGCTTAACCAGTTCCCAGACACGCTACTGGGCGACCCGTCCCGGCGTATTCGCTACTTCGACCCTCTCCGCAACGAATATTTCTTCGATAGGAACCGGCCGTCCTTTGACGCCATATTGTATTATTATCAGAGCGGGGGTCGACTCCGCCGTCCCGTCAACGTCCCGCTCGACGTATTCTCCGAGGAAATCAAATTCTACGAACTCGGAGAACTCGCTACCAATAAATTTAGGTGAGTTTCTCTTTCACTTATTTTATAAGGTAGTTTTTATATTTGAAGCTATGATAAATTTGGTAACATCCTTCAAAAAAAAAAAAAAAAAATGAATTAGCTAATCGGCCATATAATGCGTAATGATCTTAACTAATATATTTCCCAATATTTTAATGAGAACGAATGTGCATTAGTAATCAACCTTTCTCTCAAAAAATGTACATAAATGTTAGGTGAATCATGTATGCAATATTTTGCACAGAGAGAGAGAACTCCTGTGTGACTAAGTTCTAGTCAGCACTGCCAATGGCTCTAACTTGTTAAAATTTATGTAGGATAATGAAGTCTTGAGTCATAGAAGATACATAAAACTAACTTTGTTCAGCTTTAATGCTCTAAAAAATTAACAACTACTATAATTATAGTTGACATTTGTCATGATGCTACACTCCTCCCCGTTCCAGAAGCTCTTTTGCTGTGAGTCTTCGCCGCAATTGATCTGCATGTTGCCGACGCTCCTGAACTCTCTCTCTTCACTAGGTAGTTAGCTGGACCCAATTTTTTCATTATCTTTCCCTCTGTGTAACCTTTCTCTAACGCCTTCTTTACCCATACTGCTTCACCCACCACCAATTCTTTATTCTTTGTTCCCCCTTTATTCTTGTCTTTTCAATGAAACTTCTATGTCCTTTCTGATATCCGGTTTCATGAAACTAAACTGTGTCTTTAACTGTTGACCAAACATCAGGTCTCCTGGGGTTCTGGGTCTCCAGTCGTTCTATGCGGTGTGACTCTATATAATTAAATAAAAAATGTTGTGGGCTTGCTTTCACTGCCATTCAAAAATCACTTCCAACTCCTTTCCCTACCTCAAATCTTTTCTTAAACGTTCGAACCGCACGTTCGGCGAGACCGTTTTGTTGAGGGTGGTATGGCGGCGACCTGATATGAACTATAAATATTATTAAATAAGTCCGACGTGAACTGCCGACCATTATCAGAAACGATAATATAAGCCAAACCGAACAGGGGAAATAAATATGTCTTTTAATACCCATACAGTGGTATTTATAAAAAGAGCGCTTTGAGTTTTAAGTAAACCAATATCTTTCTAATGTTATTTTGTTGCCCCCGTAAAAATATATTATATTGCTTCCTCTTTTTTACTGAAGCCACGTATTCACGGCATGGGAATTATTAGCCAAATGCACGCTTTTGTAAGAACACTTATCATGTGAATGAAAAGTCGTGGATTTGTCCCTGACATCACATTCAAGCATGGGAATTTACGGCTTAAAAATCAAATGTTTGATATTTTAGCCGTGAGTTCGCCTCTGCCGATTGAAGATGGCAACAAACAGTGCGTTAATATGTGTAAGATTGCAAGACAGTGAAACTTACTTATCTGTGCGGCTTCTCGAATTAGATGCTGATGCTAGAGACAAAGTGCTGTATGATGCCAAGTATCGAATAATTTAGAGACTGAAATTTGAGAAAGGCAGTGGCAAAGTGAATTTCTGTTTTGTATGTTTCAAAATGTAATCAAACTGGTCTTCAAACCAGAGACTCGTAATAAGTTTTTTAAACCACTAGAGTAACTATTTCTTTGCTCATTGTCAACCAAACTAAGTGCCCCTGAATTCTTTTAAGTAATTTCTAACCCAAAATCGTCTTATCTTCCGTTTTTCTTTCAGTTCGGGCAACCGATTCATCAATTGTGCTAATGCTTATATATTATTAAAACCCGAACTCACCGCAGCACAGCCCTTGATGAGAAGCTTGTTTATTCATCTGAATCACGTTTTCGTTGACACTTTAGTATGTACAACAAGTAAGAAAGCCTACGCCCTGAGGGACCGTGGCTTATATTTTGAATTTTTATAAAGGTTGTTTTCTTTATATATTAAATAGTTAAATTAAGTCTGTATAAAATTGTTTTTATTTTTGTCTGTTTAATTGCTGTTGTTCATTGTTTAAATTTTAATTTGAGGAAGCCATTAGGTGTTATTTCACGTGTTCTATGTTAGTTATATTAAAGGATTCTAATTAGAATTTAAAATTGAGGTAAACATAATTATTTTTTATGTTAAAAAATTAGTCAATTGTGGTCTAACTAGCCTTTACGTCTAACTTTATTTTATTTTACCCAATTCTCACGCTTGATGTAGCTGAATTAGCCTCGTTATTTTAAAATTCTATTAAAACTATTGTGGTGGTCAAGAAGGGGGTTGGGGGTAATTATGAGGGAAGATTGGGGAGGGGGAATATAATCGTCAATTAAGTGTGTTAGTGTGTCACTGTGTGGTTGGAGAGGGTTTGTGTGTGTGGGGAAAGGTTTATGTAGTGTTTGCGTTAGACCCCGCCCAACACCGTGGGGTCGTGGGGTATTGATCTAGAAAGGGTTACCCCTCTCCTTTGCCCTACAGCTGATAACCCTATCTCAGAGGGAAAACCTTCCCTTCTCCCGTCAGCTGATGATAAACCTACCTACCTAGTAGACTTGGCCCAGGAGTAGGGGGTTCTTGTAACGTCAGCTGTCCCTATATATACGACATGCTTTCCTAATGGTCACATCTCATTTTCTTAACAGATTTCCTTTGTACATTCCTTTGCTTACCTGTTCTTGAACCTTGAGGTGTCATCTGCAAAACAACACTGATGCTGACCTATACTCCTATGTTGTCTTGCTTGTTTATTTAAAAAATATAATTTCAATATTAATTTGATACTTGAACACTCCGTTGTTATTTTTATATCATCATCATTTAAAATTAACCAATGGAATATTTTTTACTCTGATACAACTCTAGTTATAGTTTCTTCGAGGTTTTGTAAAACTTAAATCTAAATTTAGTGTCAACAACTTGCGGTTTTAATATATTTATAAAGAGTTCATAACAAGGAAACATTTATTGTTTAACAAATTTTTTATCGTCTTAAATTTATTTAAGTTTAGTCAATAATAAATTGTATAACTGTAGTTTGGTTTGGTTATAAAAAGAACCACTGTCTCTTTACTTTTAATGGGGAAGTATATTTTTACTTTATTACCTATCCTATGTACCTACTTAGTATATGTTGAGAGAAAGTATTGTGATGGCGATAAGATTCGATTTTGTAATTACGGAATTACACGTTTTGAGGCTCCCTAGTTCTAGAAAAGTGTTTTTCTTTTACGCGTTGTGCCAAAACTACTGGGTCAATTTAAATAAAACGGCATGCATAATCAAAAAAATCGTAGCTTGAGGTGAAGGTGAACTAATAAATTTTCGCTCAAACTTTATTTAGAGGAGCCCCCAACACTTCCGATTTTGATTTAAAAAAGTTTAAATGTAGTAAATACATTCAAATCGGATCTAATGGTATAATTAGTTTTTCCGGGAATAATTAGTTTCCTAGATATTGATGAAAATAAATTATTTCACTTTTCTTTAAAGTAACGGAAAAATCATTTAAACAATATATTTACGATAGTTTATTCGTATTAAGTTATATTTAGTAAAACAAGTAGTATATTATTCACTTTGTGTTAGTTTGCTTTAAGCAGGATTCATTTATTATTGTACAGGAGAGCCTCGATAAGAACTGTCTCAAGGGGATAAGAGAAACAGTCTTGTTATTAAGGTGCTCTTTTTGTTGAGAGTCGTGTTATCAAGGTTTTGGCTATCAGTCGTGTTATCGAGGTTAATGGGAGGGGTTTTCAAGACCTAGACTTGTGCAAGGTACCTCATTCTTGAATAGAGTCGCGTTATAGAGGTTAACTTCTCAAATCGACGTGTGATAGAGGTTTGGAGTTACGTTGTGGATTGAAAAAAAATTGTGTTATTGAGGTTGTTTGGATAATAATGGTCGCGTTATAGAGGTTAATTCAACATTATGTCTAATGGCAATCTCAAGGGGATTTGAAAATTGCACTTGTAATTGAGGTTTTCGTGTTATCGAGGGTCGTGTAAGGGAGGTTCTACTGTAATTGGTTCCTAGGCAGGATTATAATTCTTTGATAGTATACTACCATAAAAAAACAATTATTTGACTAATAATATGATTGTTCAGGTATGATTGTATGATAAGAAAAGAAGAAACAGCCTCATCTCTTTCATTAAATTATTGTAGAAGGTTACCATAAAATGAAATTAGTTTCCCATCTAAATTGTTTGTGATTCTAGTACAAATCTTTCAAACTAATTTTTAACTTCCTTACTAAGGAGAAAGCTGAAACTTGCATAGATTCTGTATTTCCGATGACAATACAATAATCACAGTAATTAGATTTACCAAATTATTTCTATTACTCGATAAATTAATAAATTAATCAAATATTTAGGCGGTAAAATTCAAAATAAATTGTAAACAAACTCGACCAGGGACAGCTAAGGAACATTTAAAAACGTATATAAAAAGTTCTTTTTATCTTGTATTATTTTGGCTTTAAAATAAAGTGTACTTTTAATTTCCTATCTTTAAACTAATCTCCTGATTTTAATTAAATTTGGATGATAGGTCGTAATTATCCCATTGTTGGTCCCATATATGTTTTAACCCGCTGTACCCATTTGTTCTTTTTTTTCCAATGCGCACAAAAATACATATATTTACACCTATATCTTCAATAGTGGTAATTATCTGAATTTTAAGAAATTTGGATGGTTTTTCGAAAGATTAATTAAACACCTTCGCACATAAAATATTGCTTAATTAATACCTTTATTCGTGTAAAAAACAAAACAATTTTGTCATATTTAAGGGGGGGGGGCACATATAAGGAATTATACACTATTTTTCTAATAAAGCAATTGTTTNATGGTTTTTCGAAAGATTAATTAAACACCTTCGCACATAAAATATTGCTTAATTAATACCTTTATTCGTGTAAAAAACAAAACAATTTTGTCATATTTAAGGGGGGGGGGCACATATAAGGAATTATACACTATTTTTCTAATAAAGCAATTGTTTTATGGACATTATTACATAATGTCCATAAAACAATTGCTTTATTAGAAAAATAGTGTATAATTCCTTATACCTATACTTTCTGGCCGTATAACAATTATTTGTACCTTGATAGCTATTAAATATTTTTTTCTATTTTTGAGTGTTTATTTTTTTTTATTAATCGATTTCATTGTATCACAACTGTTTTGATTTATATAAATTAAAGAAGGAAACTTTATTCAGATCTGTAGATGTTGATGCTAATAGAAAGATGGACAGTTGTTTGCAACTCAGTTAAATAACGTGTTCCGTTTTTAGATTGACTTTGTCGAGTTGAGGTGATTCAAGCTTATTTCTAAGAATCCAAATGAATCATATATTCTGGAAAGAGAAATGTGTCAGACATTTTTAGTTTGTTTGAATTCGACTCTCTTCGTTTCTCTGAACCGTAAATTGGGTTTCTTTTCTTTTGTGCCACTAAGTTACTGTTGGAATTGGAGGATAGAATTAAGCCGACTAGAAAAACTTTGTTACGAGAAGAGTTTAATTTTTATTGGTGTCAGTTAAAACGAACTATGGAAGAGTTGACTGGCTTTTAACTGAGATAAGTTAAACATGCAAGGTAATTGGTAATTTTCTATGTCGGTAACATTTTTAATTGTGAGTCACGATTTATTTTAGGAATTTGTTCATATATGAGCTCCATACATTTATTTTAGGCATTTGTTCATATTTATTTGGAATCCAGAGGTTCCTAGTTCGATTCCCGACCCGGACAAGAGGTCCCTTGAGGCAAGGGGCCCCTGGAGGCAAGAAGCCCCATCTCGGTGTTCACTTAGAATCACCGTATACATAGGTAGCTTATAATTAAGTGATATGGTGTCCATCCGGCTGCAAATGTCAATCATTTGGTTTATACCGTATTCAACCATTACAAATAGTTGTATAAGCCTTTTTGCAGTTAATTCAGTTTCCGCCCTGAAAGCATACGCCTTCAAGTTAATTGTGACTATTATGTACCATGTACCTGACCCTTTAGCATAATCATTTTCTATGTATCTGCTTCTTACAAAAGCCCGCCTCGTTTATAGATTGATTATAATAGTTAACCACTTCCAAAATGGGTCACAAATTAAAATAAATATTTGTACAAAATAACAAATTAATTGTTTCTGTTTGTGAAATGCACATTAAAAAAAAGTATTAACATAAATATATTTTTCTCCTGCAAAATGCTTTTAACGTTATACATGCGTTATTAACAGGATGAAATTGATTGGCATTGGTACATAGTAAACATTTATAGTTATATATACATTGGTTTCATTTCAATGCTTTTATTATTGTACCTCCATTTATGCTAATTCTGATATCATCCAGTTTCGACCTTATTACTCCTTTCATAGATACTGCGGCACAAGTCTTTATCATATCGACTCTTCTCATTTATTTTCTGAAATAAAAATGTAGGCTCTGTTCATTTTAATTTCCCTCATGACAACCGTACATAGTGCCAAGCTCTCCATTGGCGATAGTAATATTTTAAATATCCCATGAAAACTATTACTTCAGTTTCTAATTTCGTAATCTGAAATTTTTGTTCTACTAACATAGATTAAACACTGCTAAGCCTGTATTTTGGCTACGTAAAACATTTCTACACAGTCTGTGCCAAACAAGAGTTAGTGCGTTGACAGCATAGGAATAACTAGCAAATGGGGTGGGGTCAAGATTTGCCAAACTGGATAACTATATTAGAAGGTTAATGTAGTGGCTTTATTTTTTCCCTCAGAGGTTGGCCAATCTGTGTGTCAATTGATTTCCCACTTTGTCAACGCACTAATTCTCGTTTGTCACAGACTGTAAAGTACGTTATTTAAATTAAATATAATTGTTCATCTTTACATAATATGCTTAATACCAGCAAATAAGTGGATACTAAACCGTATTATACTTCTACGTAAAGCGTAATCCCTCGTGTTCCATCCCTACAATCAGTTTCGTTAAACTCTATTCTATCCCTAGTTTATATCCTATTCAAATTCCATCCCAAACTCTGTCAAGTTCACATCATAAGTGGCTGTAGAGAATGTTAAAAAAGCTTTAGAGCCTTATTATTAGAATTAGGCACATTATTTTTACCACCTAAATTATGTGGCTGTAAGAGCCCTCGAGTTTTGAATATTTTCCTTTCCTGCCCCCTTAATCTTGGCAATTATTTTTTTAAGAATGAATAAGTGCCATGTAAAAGATGAAAATTTTTTATTCACTTAATGAAATGGAAGGGTACTCAAAAACCTGTAACTTGTCTGTTTTTAATTTTATAGCTTGATAGTGTCACTAATAAATGTTTTTATTTGGTGTTTTAGCTAATTTTCGAAGAAAATTAATCCATTGCTGTAATATATCCCCTCTCAAAATCCTCGTGGCAAAAAGCCACTCCACACATCACAATTGCAATGGCTTCAAAATTTTTGTAATGAGAATTTTTTTTTTGAAATATTTTGCCATGGAAATCCGTTTTATCCGAGGTCGCGAGGAAGTTATATGGCAAATTAACAGTTTTTTTTTTATTGTGCTAAGAACAGCTAATTAATATTACCTCAAACATTGTTGCCACTACGTTTGATTGAACTGTTATCAAATTAAATCCTTAATCATATATTTTTTTACTGTTTTAGATAACAAATAATTATTTAAAATTATCTGATTTTAAAATGGCTGCAGTTACCCTCACTATTGTTAACTTTTGCCAAGAAAGAAATAGATTAAAAAAATATAAAATTTTATATTTCGAGAAAACATGTTTTTTTTTTGACATTTTTTAGAAATCTTTAATAGGTTTTTAACCTTAAACCTAAAGAATTCATTCTAATTTTAGTCATTTAAAAAAAATAAAAAATAGATGTGAATAGGTTTTTATTTGCGACGTGAGATGAAAGACATAGTAACATCGAAGAGACTGACAGACGCGAATAATAGTAAAACAAGCAAGACGACTCTTTCAGCTAGAGCAATCTCTAAAACTGCCCCCACTTCTAACTAAATTCTATTCTCGTAGATCTTTGTATCAGAGCTCCTTGGTCAAATGCATTCACTTATTTCTTTTTTATTCCCCTTTATTAACGATTCTCAGCATTATAAAGAGTTCTAATTTTTTTCTGTATATTTTAATGTTTATTTTTAATCTTGACTTTCATTCATTTTTGTATTTTTCACACCTTTTCGACATAGGTTAAAAGATGTATTAATAACCTCATATCCTTTGATTAATTATTTATAAAATAAATTAAAAGAGACTTGTTTTTGCTTAAGTTATAAACTACTAATCATTTAGCCGATACTTCCGAAATTCATTCTTTCCTTAGGAAATTATAACACTTTCAATCTAAATTTACTGTTATACAATATTTTATGCGTCGTATAATTACTATGAGACGTATGATTAAAATGTTTTACCTTTAGAATGGATTGGGCTTGACATTTTGGAGTACTTTAATTGCGTTTGGACAATAAAAATCCATATAAAAAGGCATTTATTTTTTGTTCACATCTTTTTTGTTTCACATAGTATTTTTGTTTTATTCCCGTTCAACACTAGGACATTTCAGGACGAGAGTTGTTATAAATTTACTCATCGTTATTTATTATATTACTAGCCGTTAAGCCCATGGCAACGGGCAGAATAAATATGGTTGAAAAAAAGAGCTGAGAGATAATTAGTTATAATTAAAATATTTAAATAGATATTTACTGTTTAAATAGTAAGTTTTATTAAGGGTATCCATCACAGTGGGATGGCTTAGTGGTAATAGAGTTATTGCTTCAAGTGCTGGAGGTCACTGGTTCTTACCCAGCTCATCAATTTACGTTATAAATCATTTAGAGGTGAGTCGCAATCGCCGTCGCCCGTCGCGTCGCGTCGTCGGGACACTACTCGATTGTATAAAAGATAGTCTATTTATTAAATCGTTATGGTTTGAAAGCTAAAGAAAGAATTCAAACGACCACCTTCTTGACACGACTTGGCCGATTATTTGCTAATCGTCCTGTGTGCCTGCGGACGCTATGTGTGTGCTTAAACCACATGCTTTGAAAATTTATTAAAAACTACCCCTCTTCTCTCACTTGATTTGACAATCAAGTTATGATTATACTGTTCGGTCGTAATTTATATATTTTTTTAAATAATTCTGAACTAATATGATTGCTGACATTATATGAAAGTTCTTGAGGCCTAGTTAAGGATTTTTTTAGGTTTCTAATATTTTGCAAGCACAATTAAGATTACCGTGAGATTAAATCTTATCTTTGATGAAACAAATGGTTATTTATCGTACCTAATAATCGAATAGAGAGAATTTTTATTGTAATAAATAACCTCCAAAAAGCGATTTGTAGGGTATTTTATTCGTAACTAGCTGGATACCCGTGCTTCGCTACGGAGTGTTATTTTAATTTAATAAGTTAATAAGCTACCATAAAGGAACATTTTTTTGTAGTAGATTATTAGATACATAGTAAATTATTTTACTATGCGAGAATATATAGATTCTATCACTCCCACTTATTTCTATACCCCCTCCTCTGTAATAAGATTATTTGTAAATATCCCAAATTTACCCTGCTCCTAAATGAAAATATGACCCAGTTGTACATAGCGACAATTATACTATACAAAGAGCTTTTCAACGATATGCATCATGAAGGGTATTAATTACTTTGACCCCGTATCCCTTGTGTACCAAAATTTAAATTTCGAAAATTCATGTATACAGTGATTTTCCCGTTGCTTTGAAGGACAAGTGTGTAAATTTTCATCGAGATCGGACTAATACTGTAGATTTGCGTAAAATATCATACACAATCACATACGTTGACTTTTATATAATATATAGATAATGAAATGAATGTTGGTTAATATTGTCCTGATTCAATTTTCTATGAAGTTTTTGAAAACGAAACTATTTAGGCATTTCATTTAATCGCTTTGCCTACTTCTTAGCATAGAGGCTTGTTATTAATAAATTTATTTATTATAAGATTTATATTCAGCACCACTTCACCAATTCAGCACGAGTAAATGAGAAAATGTTGTTCGAGTTTGTCGGGCAGTTTTTTTAATAATAATATCTGACACTAAACAATAATGTTATCATTTTACATGGTAACAATAAAGCCTTCGTTGAGATAAAAGCCTCAAATTCGATAATTTCTTGTTAATGGTAATATAGTAAACCATTTTTTTGTAGTGATGATATTTTTGCCTCTCGGAAGCAGATATTCAGTGTTTTATATTGGTTTTTCATTTGATCAATTAATTATGATTTCTGTAAAATTAAAAGTATAGATTATTTAGCTAAAACGTTTTTATTTAAATCTATCTAGAATATATTCAACTAATTAGTCTTTTTTTCATAGTTCTGTTAGCCTAACTACAAAATGTCATACCTATTACTTCTTAATCGCATGTATCGACGATATAGGATCCGTATTTTAATAAATTTATCGAGATACTGCAGGGTTCAAAGTATAAAATTGTTTGGTTTGCCTCCCATGTAGCCGCTATTAGGCTTTGAACGGAGCCCCCAATCTGCGCTAATCAAGTCATGTTGAATCGTATTAAATCCCTCGGGGTAGGGGTGTGCAGACAATTATGTTAGCTGAGAAATACCTCCCCTTATTGCATCGTGCCAAACACATTATCCTCAAGCCAAGGGCGGCAGGTAAAATTGACGCCAAAACACATGTCTCACCTCGAAAATTAATTATTAAATGAAAATTCTGGTTCACTTCGATTTAACCTTTTTATATGAAATTATAAATTTAGGCATACAATCTATTCTATCTCGTTTTAAAATTGTGTAACTAAGTTTTAGTTATTAATTTTAATAAATCTTAATTTTTAATGGAATAACAAAAATTGTCTCTCCACGTAAATTCAAACTGGTTTATTTAACAAAGCAGCTTTCAGCCTTCATAAGGCCATCATCAGTGACGATTTAGAAAGAAAAGAGTGACAGTCTTTCTAAATCGGCACTGATGATGGTGAAGGCTGAAAGCTGCTTTGTTAAATAAACCAGTTTGAATTTACTTGGTGAAACAATTTTTGTTATTCCTTTAAGATAAACTCCATTATTAATCACGATGTGTGTCATAGTTTAAGATAATAAGAATCAAAAGAGGGTTGTAGAATAAGGGAACCGGCCCTTCCAACTACAGTCTGTGCCAAATGAGAGTTAGTGCGTTGACAGCGCGGGAAATCGAGTGAAACACAGATTGGCCAACCTCTGAGGGAAAAATAAAGCCACTACATTTATCTTATTGTAATATGGTTATCCAGAGGGCAAATCTTGATATCTCATTGGCTCCCCACCCCATTGCTAGTTTTTCCCGCGCTGTTACGCACTTACTCTCGTTTGGCACAGACTGTACACGTACAACTCTACAAGAAACAACCTTCCTTTATGCACCCTCGCTATTTGTCGACTTGACTTTAGCGTTTACATGTCCGATGATAACTATAGAGTAAAAGTTAAGGGTTTTAATCTGAAATTAACAGGTTCCTTTTAGCAATACTCAGACTATGTTCCTTGGACAGTGTTATCCTCGTAAAAGCCAGCTTCGAATTTAAAATTGGGATTTTAGGACAGGAAAGATTCTATATTCATCTAATCGATGAGACTAAGTATTTTTCCTAATACTTTTTTTTTTTAAGTAAAACCAACAACGACACAGCAATGAAGTGCTAAAGACGCTTAATCCTGTAAATTAGATGTAAACGTATTATAGAGAGAGATTTAATATAACGATCTTACAAAGATCTGTTCTAACGTATAAATTTTAATAAAACTTCATATAAATCGTCTAAAGTACTAATAGCTCATGCATGTAATATTTTAACTCGATACAAGCAGAAGTTTATGTGTAGTGATGTGATATATTTTTAATAGTTGAAAGGGAAATGTGGGATGGATATGGATGGAGAGAGTTGTTATAGGGTAATGTAGAGAAGCAACCCGAAACCCCTTCTCCACTAACCTATTATCTTCAACTTTGACTTATCATCATGAACTACCTATATGTTCAATATTTATTGCCTTACGCTCACATCAATGATAGAGCCACGCGATGCCTACAAATATGAATGGAGGCACCCTTACACCCATTTCACTCGTCGTCTTTATCTATGACATTTAACATGATTAACTAAAGCCAGCGTAAGCGAGCTTCAAGAAAACTGTGTGTCAGTAACATTTACGTGTCCAATGATACCTTGAATAAAAGTTGACAGATTTAGTTAAAATTTTGATTACATGTTCCTTTTACCAATGCTCACGCAAGTTTGACGTTATCCTTCCAAGCGTTCCTGTGCAACATTCGCGTAAACGTGAGCTTCAAATTTAATAACTATTACTACTACTCCCCTTGCTAACTCTTATTTTACCTAACTACTCCCTACCATTACTCCGCTAGCCTAAACCTACTTCAACTATTACAAATATATCACACGTCACACCTTCATACAAATAAATATGTGTGAGATTCTCACGCATTAGAAGTGAAACTTATGTTCTAGAAACAATTGATTTTATGTTCCCTCCAACATATTAATATAATACCTAATTATATTAATATGTCATATAGGTATATAATTATACGGGTGGTCCAACAGTCTCCCCTCCCCTCTTAACTTATAAAGATAAATTAATGAAACTTGGGGGATCTCTACCATGCAAAGGAAAGTTTCTTTTCATGCAATCGCCCACTAGGGACAACCACCCACTTTTCCCTCAGGCCACCAAACTTCAAAATTTCAAATTGGAGTGTATATAGTTTTGATAGCATATTTGGATTCTGCGTTGAAAAATAATAAACTTTAACTTGAAACTTTTTTTTTATCTATTATGTTTTGCCCCCTACAGAGGGGAAAAGATAGCAAAATAACCCTTCCGATAATACATTGTAAAATCTAAACGGTTAGAGATAAATTAATGAAACTTAATGGATCCGTACCATTTAAAAGAAAGTTTGTTTTCATGCAATCGCGCAGTCGGGGCAACCACCCGTTTTGCCTCTAGACCACCTAACTTCAAAATTTTAACCTGAAGTGTATAATTTTGATAGCAGATTGAGATTCTACGACGAAAAATAAAAATATTTTACTTCAAACTTTAACGATCTTAGTGTTATTTTTTTACTATTTTCATAAGGGTTATTCTGCAAATTGGGCCCTCTGTAGGGGGAAAAATATTGGGGATAGAAAAAAAAGTTTCAAGTAAAAGTTTATATTTTTCACCGCAGAATTCAAATATGCTATCAACGATATACAATCCAATTTGAAATTTTGAAGTTGGGTGGCCTGGGGGCAAAGTGGGGGGTTGCCCTTAGAGGACGATTGCATGAAAACAAACCTCCCTTTGCATGGTAAAGATCCCCCAAGTTTCATTAATTTATCTCAAACCGTTCATAAGTTAAGAGGGGGGGGGGGAGACTTTTGGACCACCCTGTATGTGAGAATTATAATGATTTATGAAAAGGTTAGCTAAATGTTTTTTGTTCATTATGTTCTGCATGTAAGACTAAATCAGACAATTATGCTTCTTTAAGGTTCTGTATAAGTGACTATGAATTATTAATTAATGTAATTAACAATTTACAAA
This sequence comes from Gerris buenoi, assembly GCA_001010745.2. Classification (NCBI taxonomy): domain Eukaryota; kingdom Metazoa; phylum Arthropoda; class Insecta; order Hemiptera; family Gerridae; genus Gerris; species Gerris buenoi. The sequence goes on from KZ651797.1 coordinate 51,086, forward strand.
TTATTTATTTCTAGCTTTATAATCACCCAATGAGGAGTTGAAATATCGCAGTAAAAGTATGAAAACTAAATAGTTTTTTATTATACTACCCGTTA
>KZ651797.1:61876-72686 GCA_001010745.2 Gerris buenoi
TTATAATTACATAGTTATTGAAAGTTATCAGGGCCGCCCTTAGGCAGGGGCAACCGCCCCGGGCCCCGCGCTTTTAGGGGCCCGAGGAAAATTTTTTATGTTTTCTTTTATTTCTATAATAACTTTAAGTTATTATATAAATCAAAGAAAACATAGTTGGAATTAATGAATTGCACATTTAATTTACATTATTTTTTTCTACAATAAGATGTTATAAAACTTTTTTTTGTTTTGTTTTTAAAAGTCGTTAAACAAATTAAAGGTATTAACATTTGTAAACTTAGTTTTTAATACCTAAATAAATTAATAAATCGAAATCTTAGGTTTGTTTGTGTTGTTTTCCACCCTTCTGGAGGAAAAATCTTGTACGGACCACGGGAGCAAAAAGTCATAGCACCCTCGCTATAATTAACTCCCTCGGCTATGCCTCGGGATTAAACTTCATGGTTCCCTCGGCTGCGCCTCAGGAACCAACTAAATAACTCCCTCGGCTTCGCCTCGGGATTTAGACAGTATGGTTCCCTCGGCTTCGCCTCAGGAACCAACAATAACGCTCAGGGAGTAATGACTTTGTTTCCTCCCTTAGTGCGTAAATAACTATTTGTCCTCCTAAATTCTCATTTTGGACCACTGTGCGTTTGTTTAACTCTGTAACTACTTCTATTTTAAGTTGTCTTTATTTATCTTTATTGTAATCTCTTCTGAAAATACTTAAAGTTAAGAGTACTTGCTTGAGAAATAGAGAGGTATAATATAAAAAAAAAAAATGAAAAGTAGGTTTTGATAAGAGATAAATGGGGGCCTATTATAAATGTCGATATTTTATCTTTTATCTTCAGAGCTTTTCTTGCTTGTTTGGTTTTTTTCTATGCGTATAAAGAAAAATCCTTGGTCATCCGGAAGAAAACTACTTCTAGAATCATAAAGCATAATAAGGTAGAATGTAGAAAGAAGGAATTGCGTGATTGCAAGCCATCAGAATCTTAGTCAAGACCTGTGATTACATCGATCTGATGTGAACATCTGCGATACCGCCCAATATAAATATTAACTTGACGATCTCACGAAATCCTCATCTTCACTCTTTAACTCCTCTACACATTTTTGTCCATTCATGACAAAATTAATTAAATTATTCTCAATTATAACTTTTAGGACTATTGCGAGTAATTACTTAAACAAATTAATACTATCGAGACAGAGGAATCCTTATCATATTTTAATATAAGAACCAATAATATTTATCTCTATTATTAAAAAAGTTTTATAAACCAACGAGTTCAGTGAGAGTGACATACTTCACTGAGTGTAGAGTGCGTTAGGAGATACCCCTCTAGAAGAGGGTTGAGTCCGGGGGGGGGGAAGGGAGAGCTTGAGAGTGACATAATACTAACTGTGTAGACAGAGTGAGGGAGATATATATTCGTCAGAGAATAGGAAAGCCTGTAAGGCAGAAGTTGAGAGTAGGTATATTAAAATGTCAGCGAGAAAAGGAAAGTAGATAGTAGTTGTGCCTATCCCCATGTACAGTTATTACAGCTTGTGCCAAATGTTTGTCAGTGCGTTTACAGCGCGGGAAATTAAAATAAAATGGATGGGTAGCCAATGAGATCTTTTCTTTATTTTACTACTTTTTTATTAGCTTGCTTTCTTGTTTGTTTGTTTGTCCAGTACAAATCTTGCAATCGATTTTTATATAACTTCCCGAGTAGCTAGACATTTGAAACTTTTAGGGTAGCTCAGAACACGATGACAATGCATTATTTTTATACTTTTAGCTATATTTCAGCATAATTTAATTAGTTTTCTGCAAGTTTAGCTGTATGGAAAGTTAGTTCGGAAAAAATCCGCAAGTTATTTTATTTGTTTTGACATGACCCATGTTTACGATCTTCACTTTAACGGGTTTCAAATTGATGATTTATGTCAGAAAATTTAAAAACGTAGTTTATGAAAAGTTCTTTTTATCTAGTAATTATTCTCTATTTATTTTTGCATTTTTTATTATTATGCACATCACTTCAATAAAATCTTTGAGTCTTTAGATTTCGATGAAACTTCTGTATACATTATCTGAGGGCTGTCTACATTGTTCGAAATTTGGCCTTATTTGTTGCTAGACAATATGGTTTTTTCTAGTTGGAAATTCTTTTTTGTCAAATGTGGTCATAATCTGTCATAAGTTCTTTCGGTTTTTCAGCAGCGAAGTCTCGTGTTTTAAAATAGAAAAAGACGGCTCTCTAATGTAACTTAATTGTACAAATAAAGTTACTTTAGTGTATAGATTTACTTCTTTATTTTATTTCTGTTGCGATTCTGATTTCTTTATTTATTGAAAAGACATTTTAATTTAAAATGTCTAGCAATCAGCAGTACTTTTTTTCGTACACCGATTTCAAGGGATTAATAAGTTCAAGTTACTCTCTCTGCGTTCCACACTACGTCCTAAGGCATTTCCTATAAACCTCGCCTATATCCCTATTCTTATTTTTACTTAACGTCAGTTCTTTCTGGTGTTCTCGTGAACACTTAAAATACAAATCAACACACACCTAGTCTTCAATAAAATAACCATTATTTTATTTTGATAAAAGATAATAATAAATGAGTTAGGCAGTAATAAATGCAGGTTTAAAGAGTTTTGGTGAGTAGGATTATTGTAGTTAAGTAATTTGAAAAGAGGGGTGCTAAGAAGTATATAGGCTATACTTCGTGCCCGCGTGTAGTTATAAAGTTTGTTACCCCTTAGTAAAGCTTGCCGGAGCTTTACTCGCACCAGTACCGAAATAAATTGTTGTATTCACCATCACGTCATGCCAACCCATCTCAGCACCTTTCTTTCAAACCTTTTTATATCCGCTACTTCAACTTTGTTAAAAACTACCCTCTTATACTTATACTTACTTGAAAGCTACTAGATTTGAAAATGTTTTTGGTTCTATCCAGCTACTTAAAGGACAATGCATTCTTTCTCAGTTATGAATGCTTGTATTCGGTTTTTTTTTATGTAAGAATATGCGTGCTTAAGTGAAATGGATCGGTTCATTTAACTGATATCAAAAATCTATTCACAGTCACAGTTTGAACAAGTGTGTACAAGAAATGTAAAAAAAAAAATGTATATATATATATATATGTGTGTGTGTGTGTGTAAAGTTTAAAAGTAATTAAATATGTAAAACTACAATTTGCTCAAATAATGTCTACGGATTTTAATTAAAGTAGTTACTACAAAACAACGTACAATTTTTACCATGAATGAATTTGTTTTATATTCCACGATGAATTTCCATTGAATAATGTCATTCATCTAACTAAGTTAGTTTCTAATATAAATACAATAAATAAGTCAACGATTAAATTTGATTCATTTTTGTAATAATTAAAGAGGATTACATTGCTTTAAAAATATGAATGACAGNTTATAAAGGGACTATCTCAGATTGTATGAATCTCCTGGGCTCGAACTCATTGCAGAGGTCATTCTAAAGATACTCGTATTTATGTTGGTAGTTATTAGAGTAGTAGTACCTGGCACCTCTGTATAATGTTGATTATCTACTCAAAGCAGAAAAATTAAGCATTGTACTGTGTTTTCAATCTCCAAAATGTCAGTTTTCTTGATTTTTAGTAACATGTTAAAAGTTCAAAGTGTCAGCAAAATACAAACAGACAACAAAATTTTAAGAAAAGGTTACTACATCGCATGTTATGACCTCTCTCACAGTGTTCATTTTGATATATTTAAGCGTAATATTCTGCTAAATATTTCTATATTATTTAAAAATTATAATAATAAAACGAATTTTATTATTTTACATTGATAATTTTAAAAAAATCGCTATAACTGAAGATAAAAAACAGCTGTTAATAAAAAAAAGTGGTAACACTGATCGTTGTGCCTTTGTTTCGTTTTAACTTGATAACTCAAATTTTTTTCTTTTACAACTTTTATTTCTTTAAATCTTTTATCTATTGAAAAAATATTATAATAATCAAATAATTTAGTGTAATTTTTCTGCCTTTAGTAGAAAAAATTTGTAATGTAACTATGCAGCAAAGGGAACATTTCTGACCCGTTTAAAGATTGCTTCGGTTACACCTTGGCAGGTAATTAACATTTTCGGCTCCGACTCTGCAGTGAATTTGTTTAGCCTATCTTCGCCTTTTGCTCGGAACTAAAACTTAAAAAACTTGTCTTCAAAATTCCATTTTCTTACCTTTTAATATAAATAACTATTGTATCCCAATATTATTATTTCAAAAAATATCATCTTTCTATTTATTTGTACATAAAAAAGTATAATAATAATAAACTTAAACTAGTTTTATTGAATTACTTGCATTGTACATATATATTATCTTCAAAGTTTTATTTCGTTGAACCTTATCCGGATAATTACAGGAACCTTGGCCATGTTCTTTTTTTCGTTGACTCAATATTCTGTGCACGCTAGAAATATTTTTACATTGAAGCTCACAGTCTAACTATAACTCGCTGATTATTCTATCACGTTACCTTTCTTTGTTGATAACATCTTTTATTTTTTATTGTATTTCTTTGTGGTTACCTTATTGCTTAGAAGGGTAATCAGCGTTGTAATCATGATGTAAGGCATGTTGTCGAAGCAACAGGTCCTGTATACATTTTTAAATTTTTGTCGATACAAATTATTGTCCCTGCTGTGTTCGGTCTTTGTAGTTTTAAACAAATACATATTTTGATATATTCATAAAACATTCCAGTTTCAGATTAGCAGTATGAAATGTACTGCGCCTTTGCTTTTAAACTAGTATTATTTTTAAATAGTTAAACGTACACTGCCCATGCCGACTGTAATTCTTTATTAGTTGTACATTGCTATAAAGTTCTCCACAAAGAGGGATGAAGCCATGCACAATGCGTTATTTTAATAAAAATTGTTATAGTTTTCTCTAGAAGTAATAATTTAAAAATATTTAACATATTGACGTATTATTTTAAAAAAAAATAGTTACTTTTCAACGCGTGGTACCATATTGTCTTCAATTTCATCAGAATAATTTTCTTCTTATTTAAGTATTATAGTAAATAGATTATAAATATGAACTTGTATTCATACTCCTTTTTTTTTATCAGAACCTTAAGAGTATGAATATTATAGGTGGAGACTATGTTATATGCCATTTCTTAATAATTTATCAATTAAACTTCTTCCATTTAAGATTAGTATTTTTTACCCAAATTAATGACCCAATAAGCATTGCTTCGAAATAAGAAAGTGAAATAAGTCTAAGTTTTATCTTTACATTAGTTTTTTGTATTTTGAACCTTTATTTTTGTTTATTTGTTCACTGATAAGGTATTTTGTTTTGTTTTGTTTTCAGGGAAGACGAAGGTTTTATTAAAGAAGAAGAGAGGCCACTACCTGACCACGAATTCCAAAAGAAGGTGTGGCTCCTCTTTGAGTACCCGGAGAGTTCGCAAGCGGCCCGCGTAGTGGCCATTATCTCCGTGTTCGTCATTCTTCTCAGTATCGTTATATTTTGCCTGGAAACACTACCCGAGTTCAAACACTATAAGGTCTTCAACACCACAACTAACGGAACCAAAATAGAGGAGGACGAGGTGCCGGACATCACCGACCCCTTCTTCCTAATAGAGACACTCTGTATCATATGGTTCACATTCGAGCTCTCGGTCCGCTTCCTCGCCTGTCCAAACAAGCTCAACTTCTTCCGCGACGTTATGAACATTATAGACATTATCGCCATCATTCCCTACTTCATAACCTTGGCGACCGTGGTCGCCGAGGAGGAGGACACGTCCAACATCCCCAAGGCTCCCGTGAGCCCACAGGACAAGAGTACCAACCAAGCCATGTCGTTGGCTATACTCCGAGTCATTAGGTTAGTCAGAGTGTTCCGAATATTCAAGTTGTCCAGGCACTCGAAAGGACTCCAGATCCTCGGACGAACTTTGAAAGCCTCCATGAGGGAACTCGGGTTGCTTATATTTTTTTTATTTATAGGTGAGTACCCCATATCAGTGCTAGTGCTTACGCGAGTGATTTATGGTGAAAGTGCGAATTTAAAGTGCTCTATTTTTTGGGGCTTTTATTTTTTTATTCACATAGTATTGCTTACATTCTTTTATTATTATACTCACCACTGCTCTCAAAAGTATTTATTTTTTAAGAATTTTTTGAACTCTAAGACTAGACATTTCCATGTTTTATCTATATCGGATAATGTAACAATAATTAGAAAAATTAAATGTTTGATGTCCAAGATAAACAATAAATTTTCTTTTGCTTCATTCTTAATTGTAAAAGTACAATCCTACTGAGCATGCATGATACTTAACAAACAAAATCATACAATTAAATAGTTAAATCGTAGAGATTTTGGTCCACGGACTCAAATATCTCGAAGTACGATTCCACATACGAGTATGTTTCTACAATTCTCTCGTCTTGGTATATTATCCTTGGACGGTAAATCTAATTTTACAAATACTCTATGGGAGTTTTTGGTGAGTATACTATGTTGTACTCTGAAAGAAGAGATGTTGGTGACACAATATGTTTAGAAGGGGGTAGAAGGGGGTGACGTCACGGAAAGGAAGGCAATCAATGCCGCGGGGCCCTGGCTGGCTGGTTGGGAGGGTATAGTAAAGTCTCTAGGCAACCCACGGTGAAGCGTCCCGCTCTGCTTCGGCTTCAGGTGCCAATCTCAATATAATGCCTAGGCCAGTACCATAGGCCTTCTCCCGACTCCCTCTATCTAAAAACTAAAAAATCACTTAATGGCTCAACATCCTCCTTAATACTATTAGAATTATCTTTAAATGATCTAAAAAAGTAAGTATTGTCATTTTCCAAAATACAATCACCAGTCGTAACACATCAGTAGGTTGACCTATTTAATCTTTTAACTCTTAGCTTATAGCTGAGAGTATTTGTTAGCCATAAAACGATCCACTGACTCAGTAGATAATTAAGATCAAGTTTAGTTTGTAATTTTCTTGTTACTGTGTACTTTAAATTTCAAACCTACTTATGTTGACCCTTTGGTTTTAATTAATGTTTATGGTGGTATTTTTTTCTCTTCGATATGATGATTAATTGCACAAATTTATTTAAACAATTTAAGTTTCAGAAGATATTCAATAAGAAATTCGGGGTAGTAAAAAATAATTAATCAAGGCTCGAACTATAAATTAGCCTGCCCTATCCATAGCATTCTGGTCAACTCTTTATTTATCGTACCTCCCTTCCTGTAACCCCACCTTCAATTGTTTATTTGTTACTGACATCTCTTCTATCATTGTTAAAGATATTTGGTACAGAGAAACTAATTTTTTCATTTAATATGAGGAGATTTTTGAATATTTTTTAAATTTTTATGTTATTATTCACTTTAATACGAGTAGTATTAAAAATTATATTGGTATTTTAATTTATTTAAAACTTTGCGAGAGCTAACCTAAGGGTTTTTTTTTTAAAACAAATTTATATTTTTTTTGGTCAACTACTCGAAATAATAGTCCAGTCAAATGGTAGTTTGAAGTGGAAAGTTTTGGTGTAATTGTTGTTAGTGGCTTATTTTATGTTTTTTTGGGTGCTGAACACGAATCTGAAGTTGTCCAACAAAATTTCCCTCGGCAAATATGAGATATCATCGAAAAACTACAAAAAAAATGTTTTTATTGGTTTTCAGCTTATAACTTGCAAAGCAATCTACTCACGCAAAAAGTAGTCTAGTAGTAAAATAAAAAGGAGAAAATAATCTACATTTTATGTCTATAACTTTTATTTGTACGTCGTATGGTTTTCACGCAAATGGGAGTTGAAATATTGGGAAGATGTGGCGGGTGGAGGGAACAGGATGAAGGGTAAACGGTTGGTGGAAAGACTGCGCTGGCAGTTAATTTTATGTTTTTGGGTGTGCTGAACACGAATCTAAAGTTGTCCAACAAAAATTTTACACCCAAATATGAGAAATCATCATAAAACCACTTTTTACTTTTATTTTTTTAGTGGATTTCGCCTTATAACTTACAAAGCAAGCTATTTACGCAAAAAGTGGAAGAGTAGTAAAATAAAGAGGAGAAAATAACCTACAAATTATTTCTTTACCATTTTTTTGTAAGTCGAATGGTTTATATGCAAAAGAGGGGTTGAAATAACCGGGAAATCAGTAATTTTTGAAAAATAGCAACAAAAATAATAGAACCTGTGTCTAAGAGCTCGCATTAGTACTTAAATACATATAAATTGTTCAGAAATTCGCTATATATTATTTTAAGAATAAGGTTTGTTGCTATTTTTCAAAAATTATTGATTTCCCGGTTATTTCAACCCCTCTTTTGCATATAAACCATTCGACTTACAAAAAAATGGTAAAGAAATAATTTGTAGGTTATTTTCTCCTCTTTATTTTACTACTCTTCCACTTTTTGCGTAAATAGCTTGCTTTGTAAGTTATAAGGCGAAATCCACTAAAAAAATAAAAGTAAAAAGTGGTTTTATGATGATTTCTCATATTTGGGTGTAAAATTTTTGTTGGACAACTTTAGATTCGTGTTCAGCACACCCAAAAACATAAAATTAACTGCCAGCGCAGTCTTTCCACCAACCGTTTACCCTTCATCCTGTTCCCTCCACCCGCCACATCTTCCCAATATTTCAACTCCCATTTGCGTGAAAACCATACGACGTACAAATAAAAGTTATAGACATAAAATGTAGATTATTTTCTCCTTTTTATTTTACTACTAGACTACTTTTTGCGTGAGTAGATTGCTTTGCAAGTTATAAGCTGAAAACCAATAAAAAACATTTTTTTTTGTAGTTTTTCGATGATTTCTCATATTTGCCGAGGGAAATTTTGTTGGACAACTTCAGATTCGTGTTCAGCACCCCAAAAAACATAAAATAAGCCACTAACAACAATTACACCAAAACTTTCCACTTTGAGCTCTTTTTATGCACCATTTGACTGGACTAATAAGAAGAAAATAAAGAAATCCTTACATAAAAAAACTTATAATGAATTAAATTTTTACTACTATTCTTTGAAAATAAATCTAACAAAGTTTAAAAAAACTTATAAACTAAAAAAAACTTCCTCTTCAAAAAGTTCTGTACCTAAATAATTTATTTTTTCATTATTTTATTTTTTTTTTTTTTTGTTAGTTATAAAATGCAATTGCGATCTATAAAAAAATAATTCCGATATTCATATGTGATGCTGTTTAATTTTTAGTAGTTAGTTTTATTTTTATGCTTAATTTTATCTTTGCTTATTTTATTAGTTGTTTTAGACACTTTTTAAAATTATTTTGTTATTGACGGCTTATACAATTTATGAAGTTTTAAAGTCCGAAAAACTCTGAAATAGAGTGAGGAAGCTATGTGCCACACTAATTGGCAGATTATTAAATTCTACTCTAACTTCCGGCTGACTACTCATTTCTACACACATTACATTATATTTATTACACTTCTATTACTTCCTCTTTTAGTATAAGCCCAAACTTAAAATCAAGTAAAGTAAATTGAAAGTTGACCTCGTATCGGGTCATATTTTCAACCGTCTATTTAAGCGAATATATCGCATAAAAATAAGAGTTGCCCCTCTAGAAATTAAAGCAGATTCAAATCTCATGCGACTATTCGTCCAATAATAGGACGCGAAGAAGCTATGTACCACATTAATTGGAATATTACAATATTTTATCCCTTTTTTAATAAATACAGAAATAGTATATCGTATTCGCTTAATTTTGTAACTTTTTAAAATACCATATATACAATATAACTTTAATTTTACTCTGAAATGAATCTTATAGTCGTAGTTACGCTACTGTGCATAATAGAAAAGTTGCTAAGCAATCTTTTTAATTTAACGGAATCAACCATTATAATAACATATAGATCCCGTACACGTGTATCTGAACAAGAACATGCAAAAAACGTTACACGATAATAATCAAGCACTGTAAAATATTGACGAAAATTTTTTTGACGTAATTAACAAGTGCGCAAGAAATCTAAACAATAATTTGCAATAAATATAATAATAATTGATTATCTCTCGTTTATAATGTAGAATGTGCCTATGCTTTTTCTATTGTTATTGATAATAAATTTATTATTAAATACGACCCAAGTTAAATGTACAGGTGTCTATACAACGAATAATTTAAAAGTATCTATTATTACTTTATGTATTCATTTATATTTATTTGTATACATATATTAGATTTTTCTTCTTATGCTATAAAGATAAGCTTTATTTTCATCAAATGAAGATAAACGAAAACTTCAATTTAAATTTTTAATCATTGTTAATACTTTTTTTGATACTAATAATTTTTTTTGAAAACGAGTTTTGATATATTTTTTTTTATTGGGATTCTAAAGTAATTACATAATTAAAGTATAGATAAAAAAATAATCAGTACGGTAAAATATTTACGAAGAAAATTTTGACACTAAAATCTTTTTTAAACTTGCATACTTTCGTTAATGCTTTATGTTGGTCTTCGGCATAACATAGACTTCCAATATAGACTCTTTTATTAATTTTATTAATGTAGTGTTCTTTCACAATAAGCACTTATGATTTATTATTTTTGAGTATTTCACAGCTAATAATTTAATTATTTATTTTTTATAATTTATGTCCAACCGTATATCTTTCGTTTATCTTCCAAGTTTAAAAAAAATATATATTATAAGTAGTTTAATCATTTTTTAAATCGAATTTATTTCAGTTTTAAGGTAAAAATTTGGGTATTTTAAATTTTTATATTTTTTTATAT
>KZ651797.1:82122-97308 GCA_001010745.2 Gerris buenoi
ATATATATATTTTTAAAGTTTTTTTTTTTTAAATTATTGTTAAAAGTCAACTAATAACTCTAAGAGCTTGTTATAACACATAGTTAACTTTTATAACTTAATAAAAAAGAAACTTGACTATAGGAAGTTGGTTTTTATTTTTATTTAAAAAACTCAATGGCGCTACATGGAAGAGAATTTTAAGAATATAAATTTTAAGATCATGAAATATTGCAGGGATTGACAACATCAATAAATAATTGAAGCTGTTCCATGTTGTTGATAAAGATTTATTATTAAAATTCAGCATCTGCCAATAAATGTTTCCAGTTTATATTTAAGGTCTTTGCCTATAGCATGATGCAGAAAGAGTTAGATGTCACGAATAAATTAATCTATTTGAATCTGTCACTAGCTTACTAAATCATTAATTGAGATCTCCAAGCTGATATGTTATTGTTCATTTCCCTTGAATAAAAAGATTATAGTTAGTTTATAACTATTAACTAACAATAAGCTGTATTAATAACAATTGTTATTACAAAAGCAGGTGAGAAAGGTAGCTCCTGTCCTTTTTAGTAATTTATAATACATTTTTTTTTTTTTTTTTTACAATATCTCAGAGACCTTACCACATTATCAGATAACTGCGTCCATGGTTCATTCGTTTAATGAATGATTTTGAATCATTTTGTTGTTCAGGTGCACAACGTTAAATGAGCATTTGTAAAAATAGCGTGTGTAGTTGTAAGAATAACGTGTGTAGTTGTAAGAATAACGTGTGCAGTTGTTAGAATAACGTGTGCAGTTGTAAAAATAACGTGTGCAGTTGAAAAATAATGTGAACATTGAGACCCGGGTCTCAATGTAGGGGTGGCGGTGTGCAGCACCTATTTCAACTGTATTACCTTCTCTCTCTTTCAAATGCGCTGTTTCGTATATTTCTGCTGTTGACAACTGTTCCAGCCTGCCCTGCGTCACTTGCGTCATAGTGCGTCTGGATTTATAGATACAGGTGCAACTTCCATCCAAAAAAGATTAAAAACTGATTAAAAGATCATAACTAACGCTTAGATTTTGTCAATTTATATAGCTTAATTAATAGAATTCTTTTAAATAAATATACTACAATTACAATATTGGATGATAATATTTATTTATCCTTTTGATGAGGTGTTAAAGTCTCTAAGATTCATCTAAATCTATTTTAGTTGATTAAAAAAAGTTGATACCGCCTTTTCCCCTGATTATATACTGTTTCTGATTTAGTTTCAATATAAGTCATTATTTACAGGTTAAATTTAAATATAAGAATTCCTTATTACTTTTTTATTAGGATTTATCGACTTTTTCTTCAAATTATATAATTTGACATTATTGAAGGTTATTTATGTAGAATTGTGACGTAAGTAGGATACATTTTGACTTAATAAACTGAGCGATATGAAGACGGTGACTGATGATTTCGCATTGAAATCTACAAGAGTGTTCAATAGTATTATTTCTTTTTGAATTGTAAACTAATTTATCAAATGTAATTATATTTTAAATTGTAGACCGAATTGAGTAATACATTAAATAAAGTTAACATTGATAGTAAATTGAATTCTTGAAGACCATTTTATTAGATTGCTTATAGATGTGCTGTACTTTGGAAAAAGTACCTCAGATCTATTATTTCTGAATTGTCTTGCCCTCTTAACCCTAAAGAGAACAATTCAGACTTACTAATTTCAACCGAATTCGATTTTATGAGGAAGCCTGATTAGTATATTAATATTGAATTATTCATATTTCTGGAATATTTTGAATAAGTTTTTTTAATGTTTTTTACATTGAGAAGAAACGATTAAGATTGTATCTTTATGTTTTTTAAATTAAATAAAGGCAAGAAGGTATTGAAGGGAAAAATCTGAAATTATTTTTTGAACATAATTTTTTCTTAAACTATGTTGTTTCAATGTTAATTAAGGATACCTATTGAATTTTAATCTTTCATTTTTTAAATGCCTGTTGTGAACTTGAGTTGTGTGAATTCATCTTACTCAAACCGTGTTAAATTTGTTTACATTATAAGCCCCTCTTGAAATCTTTTCTTGCTTTAACTAAATTTTCGATCATATTTGGGGCTTCCATTAAAATCCATTTCGGTTGTTCAGATTTGCTTGTCGGTGTGACTACACCCGTTTGATTTGATGCAGGCCTGTTGGAGTCTGGGGTAAGATGGTGGGATCTCTTTGCGCCATTGCTGGTGTGCTCACCATCGCTCTTCCGGTGCCTGTCATCGTCTCCAATTTCAACTACTTCTACCATCGGGAAACCGATCAGGAGGACATGCAGTCGCAGAATTTTAATCATGTAACCAGCTGTCCATACCTGCCGGGTACCTTAGGTAAGATTGTAACTATTTATTCCATTGATACTCTATATCTTTAATGTAAATCCATTTATTTTTTTTATTTTATTTTATTTTTTTTTTTAGTTTAAAATACCTTTATTGAATAAATAAAAATACAACATATTAATATTAATACATAATAATATTCCATTACATCGAGTTATCTTTTTTGTTGATTTAACAATTTAGTACTATATTAGGTTATCTCTCCACTAGAGAACATTGAGTCCTGAGCTGTGTCTTATTGTATCTTAAGATTAAATGTTACATATTATATTCAATTTTTGCATCTACAAAGAATCTTAACATTGTCATCTGATTATCAAATCAATTAATGAAGTCAATTATTTTAAATGCGTAGTTAAAATCAGTAACTTTTTGTTACTGCCACCACTATCCAGAATCCAGGTAAATGTGCCGATTATACAATTTACCAAGTTCAAAATTAATTCAACAATCCTGCTGAAGGGGGAAATTAAACAATAATTAAAATCAGTTTGTTTTGAGAAATTCTTACATCTTAAATTCAAGTAAGGGAACATTTGGAAGACTACGTGGCTAGCCTTAGATGCCGGAACAATACATAGTTAAAATAAAAGTAATGTCATCCTCTTCTTATTAGTAGAAAGTTAAGCATAAATCTAAGCCTGTCATAACCCAGGCTTGAGACAGTTAATCCCTCTAAATTTCCTGTATTTATTTCTCTAAAACTATTAATGATCTTATATACGATAGCAGCTTTCTATTATTAATTTATAGGCCTCCAAGTCTGACCCAAAACAACTATCTTTGTTTGGTGATTTAGGCAGATGCAATTTTAAATTAAATCATTTGTATCATGCCTTGAAAAAAAGTCGAAATATACTCTAGAAAGTTAAAGTAGAAAATTCTTTCCTCTCATCTACCCAATTTACCGCCCTAATAAATATGAGGGGTACTCCCTAATCAACTATAATATAATATGACTAGAGAGGTTAAATAAAGTAACACAACAATGTTGTCACCTCAATTACACCTACTACAATTTTCAACTATGTGTACTATTGTAATTACTAGGCTTCGCGTGGCTCTTACATTGAAGCAAGCGTAATAAAATAAATATTGAATATTAAGAAAATAGTTAATCATGATGTTATATAATGGTTAAAGAGGATGATTGTAGTAGCAGTGTTGTGAGGAAAATGATTATTCCTTAACTCTCACGCCTCGGCCTTCTCTATTTAAACTATTATAAAACGTATCACTTCATTACATAAAAAAGTCTGCTTGTACAAGGTTGAAAATATACATACATGTTTCAATAGTATACATTAGATGATTTATGTGAAAGTTTTAATAAAATCAATACGTAAGATACCTATTAGTGTTGGTGAAACGTTGTTTTCTCTATTTTAAACGTTAGGTCCGCTTTATTAGTTTTAGCGATCTTTAAAATTTCATTGTGGTGTCGCTCTTAGTTTTACTAAAAAAAAGTATTTGCGAAAAATGTTAGTCTTATTGAATAGATGAAGTTAAAATTTTTTCCCGTCCTTAACTTCTAATTAAAAATGTTCACACTAGCTTTGGGGGCGAATGCTTGGGCGGATAACGATGACTAACGAAATCGTCGTGATCAATGGTAAAATCAACATGTGTATCAAATTTAACCAAAATCGGTCAGCTTCTACTCAAGTTATCGTCACGCACGCACAAGCAGGATGCATAGTTTGTTGAATATAAGAAGCTCGCTTACGCACGCTTCAATTATGAAATGGTTCCAAAAAATCTCAGTGAATACATCCAATAATTTCTAAACAAATTTTTGTTCCTATGAAGACATTCTCTTTTTTATACCAAAAGTTATTCAACGAGCATTTTGTTATGTATATGAATTTCAGGTTTCAAGGATAATGTAATAAGCTTTATACAGGGTTATGATTAAACCAGTACCAGATGTAGGCTATAAAGAATTGCATTAGATTCATTTAAGTGTTTTCAATGAAATGTATATTATAAAATGTTGTATATTATTGGTAAAGTATATTTTACTAAGCTATAAATATAGTTTTATTTGTCATATTTGCGAGGTGATGATTAGTATTGAAGATTAGGAAGATAGAAACATTTTTAATTAAACTCAGCTAAATAGAATACTCTTAAGTAACAGTCACTTGTAGTGCTGCTTTTACTTCATGAAGGGCAGCAATTAAATTTATTAGCACACACTTCACACTTCAGTTCTTCAACTTATGCGTATTCCTGCCGTGTGAAGCGTCTAAAATTCGGCCAACACTTTTTTTTCTTCTTTTTTAATTATTTCAATGGGTTAAATTGTAATAACGAAAAACCAAGTGTGTCAGAACTCTGTTTTTGTTATAGCTCTTCTAGTCTCATGTAATTTAAGTTTATTCGTTACCCTCTCCTGGTTTAAGGGAATAATTAAATGTATCTTGTTTGGAGGATAGAACACACACACACACAAAAAAAATAAAATATATATATTTAAACTCTTGATTATATTGCTAGTGAAAGTGCATACAAGATTCGCATTACAAAGGTACGATTTTTGTACCTTTTTTAAAATTAATATTTATTACATTTTTTTTTCCAATGCACTTTTGTTGTTTGAAAAAAATGGTATTTTAGCTATTGGATTTTTAATAAAGAGGTTTTAATGTATGAAAGATCAAGAGAAATATTTCAGTGTTTAGTAGGACGAATGAGAAAAGAAAAAAAAGGAAAAAAAGAGGAACGGCATTTAGAGTTTTAAAAGTATTTGAAATTCAGCCAGCTGTGACTAGAAATACTTGCAATAATCATTACCGGGTTGAAGGTCACCATATGTATCTGTCATTTTACACATGTGCGATGAAGCCTTTAGCGCTCTTTCCAACGGGCTTAGATTAGTTTTCTCTCATCTTTCTCAAATTACCTTCTCTGCTTTTTAATATCATTTCAAATTTACTACAAAGGCATTTTGTATGAAAATCGGGAAGTCTTATTTTTGTGATTTTGTTGTATAATACTTTTTTTCGCATTCTATAAAGTTATTGTAAACTTTTTTAATAGTTGAGTTTTGAATAAAATTATTTTGAATTTTATTCTTCAGAATAATTACGACTAACTAAAATTAAACTGTTGTATTTAAAGCTAAGTGAACACTGGCAGGCCGGAGCCATCCAGCTGTTGGGCAACGGATTTATTATTATTATTATTATTAAGGGAGGGTATACACTTGCGCGCGCACCAACTTCCCTAGGTGTGTTCGGTGTTTTGGAGCTGATCATGAACTGCACACGCGCAGTTTAACTTTGAGAGTTTGCATTTTAGATTTGGACGGGAGCGTGAGAGGTTCGTTGTTTTTCGAGTGTATATGTAAATTCTGTTTGTATGCCTTTTTAAGTTGAAAGTATGGAGTGGTCAGAAGAAAATTCGATAACATAATATCAATACTTATCGTAAACAATCTCTTCTGTAGGATCTTCAATAAAAGGATTATTTTAATAAACTATTAGTAGCAGGGCCTAATAGAGCTGAGAAGTAAAGACCAATAAAAATGTTTAAAAAAAAAAAAAACCTTAAATAAACATAATCTTTCTTTTATATCCATGCTCTTGGTTGCTTAAAATTTAGTCCAATTGTTGCCAAAAGGTAAACAGCGAATAATGAACAACAAATAAACAAGTTATGAACAGAAATTGTTAATACTGACCTGTCTTGATCGGAAATCCCAGTGCGGATACTTATAATTATTATCCTCGTTAGAAATATGGGGTCCAATCTTCTGCCGTAGATTCTCAAAGTTAGAAGGTGACATTGGAGTAAAATGCTCATAATGAACGTTTATTTCTTGCGACTTTAAGTCCAAAAGCACTACAATTCCTTCTTTTAAACATGTCAGTTAGCCACCAACGCCGTTGTTGCCTTTTCATTTTGTCATTAAAAGAACCGTACCACTCGTCTCTACATTCTCGTGATTATCCTCGCGTGACAGAGACACATTTCTGCGATACAACAAAATGACTACTGAATGTTGCGGGTTTCCTATGGATCGCGGGAGGTGCGTTAAAATTAAATTGTCCGATTACCGGTGCACGCGTGGCGCGTAAGTGTGTACTACCTTATTTATGTGTTCGTTCCATTTAATGTTAGTCAAAACAACTAACTTGACACAATGCTACACTTTGGTCAAAAGGAATAGTTTAATTAGGCAGGCTATCCTTTTCTTACCACATCTCTATAGGCTTCTTAAATGCAATAGTTATTAGGCACTAGTGTTTAATTAGTCAGTTCTACAAATTATGAAACCATTAATAATAATTCAATTTCTTAACTTCTTCTCTTGTTATTTCTTATTTATGTTGTATATTTGGTCCGACAGTATTGTGATGGGGCTAAAATTTGATTTTGACATTTTGGTTACACGTTCTGAGGTCCACTGAGCCCAAAGAGTGGATTTTAAAATGTCTATCTGTATTCTGTTCAGACGCGTAGAGCCTAAACTACTGGGCCAATTCTGATGAAGGTTCAGAAAAATACTGCACCGAAGCGAAATCATGGAATAATTTTTAGCTCTAATTTCATAGGGTTACTACCCCCCAAAAATTGTACTTCCCCAAACTGACTTGACTTAAACTGACATTTTAAGGGTTTAATATACTACATAATTTATTAATGCAACTATTTGATTCCCGTTATTTACTGTAGAATGTATTGTGCATTTATTTATATACATGCGATTTGTTACATTAAAATCCTTATGCTTTGCAGGATTATCTAGACATAATAAATTTAACAATTTTTGCAATTAAATAATAAAATAGGGTGTAATGCTATATGACAAGCAATTTTGGAACTAAGCGCCGTAAGATATGACATCTTAATATAATCATCGGTTAATAATCAAAAAGCAGATCTTACGGAGAACAATTGTAATTTCTCTCCCCTTGCAGTACTCTAATTTCAATTTCCAACCTGGTATTCAGAAATTAAATTAAATTCCCTACGAGATAACACCCAACACATTGCAACACTTATAAAATTACCTAGAGACTATAAAGTAAATAAAAACTTAAAAATAGCCTTTTATAAAAGCTATTAGACTCCTTGAGCTGGGTATTAAATTACTTACTCTGAAATACACAGGTGCATCTCAGCATTTGTGTCAACTGTTTAGTTCTTGGAAATTTCTCGCTTAACTAATTTCGGCCCACTAAACAAAACATTGACACCGCCATCTTAGGTTTTGGACGTCAAAGTCCCGTTTATATTTGATCCAACCTCGTATAAGGGACCAACCTCTGTCTGTCTGCCCGTTGGCATGAACTAGCGTAAACTATTATATCTAGTAACTTGAAATTCGGTACATTTTTTAGGAATTTTCATACTTAATATTTCTAAGATGACGGCAAATATGGCGGGAACGAAAAAAAAGGTTTTTAGTCACCATGATATGTTGAACATCAATTTAAAGGTCTTGAAGTGTAGAAAACGAATTGCAGCTATTAAAATTGTAAAGCAATAATTTTAATTTAATTGTACAGAAACCGGCGATTATCGCCTCACGTATTTATAGGTGAAGCGCGACTTACATGTTTATTAGTATGATCGCATACCACTTAATATTATCAGTAAACGCAGGAAGATGTATGATGTTCCGATATTAATTGTAATTATATAGTGATTATTAAACTAACACACACAATTTATTAGAACCTGTGTATTATTTGATATAATTTATTTAATACTGCTTAAACTAATAACAATTAGAACAGCTAAATTCTGATCTACTATGTGTTCTTAGAGCTTATTTCTTTAATATCTGTAACCTATTACTAACAGGACTGTTGTATATATAGGAGGCTCATAGGAGGTCATCATAAAGGAATTTCGCAAATTTTCTCTCCACATAAATTTAAATTGCGGTCTATTATACAAAGCAGCTTTCAGCCCTCATAAGGTTTCAAACTATGAAAAAAACAATAAAATTTGTTCAATAATTAAACTAGAAAACCCAGACAACAAATTTAACTCAACTAAAAAAAAACATGAATAACAGGTCAAAAGAGAATGAACATTCAGATATGATATAAATATATAATAATAAATTATAAAGAAAATGGCAATACCCCGAAAAAACGGAATTTAACATACTTTGAAAAATTAAATCGAATAAAATAACTAAAAAAAATATAAAAAAATGAATAATCTTAAAGCTTATTATAGATTTGTAAATGGAAGTGTTGTAGAGGAGCTAATGACTAATGGTTAAGCACCTCAAAAAAAAAAAAAAAAAAAAAAAAAAAAAAAAAAAAAAAAAAAAAAAAAAAAAAAAANAAAAAAAAAAAAAAAAAAAAAAAAAAAAAAAAAAAAAAAAAAAAAAAAAAAAAAATGAACAATGTATATAGCCAATTTTTATATTTTAAGCATGTATTCATTTTTGTGTTTAGTTCATTTATTCGATTTACTTTTTCAAGTATGTTAATTTTTGTTTTATTAATTTCTTTATGTAAATGTATGTATGTATGTATGTTTTATTACTTTCTTTATAAATGTATGTGCAAGTGGATCAGTGATCTTCATATTTTGAAGTGTTCCTCGACACTCTCTTCTTTTATTGTTAACATACTAACATGGTATTTATTACTGCATTGAATTTTCTGATTGTTGTTTTATTATTTCAGGTCAACACATGAAGAAAAGTTCAGTGTCGGAATCATCGTCGGACATGATGGACCTGGAGGAAGGTCTTCTCCTCTCGCGAGAGGTGACGATCAACAGGAAACAGCAACACAACTCCAATCCTAGGCACAATAATATCAATCCAATGAGCATCGAAACAGATGTCTGACTAGTCGGTGAGTCAACCACTCCATTATCTTAATTTACCATGTTGTAATGTTGGCGCACCTGCAGATGTATATGTTAATAATTAAATCATGTTGTGGATCTATTGAGGAATGAGTATGGGTATAGCTGTCGCCCATAAACCATTGTCGACCTATCACCTGTCCCAAGAGTTGATTGTCTTCATTCATGTTCTTCATTTATGCTCTTTGTGTAAGCTTTTGATCCCTTTGTATACAATTTTTTGTATCAGTATAATTGGTTTAAAATAGTTAAACAGACCCCCTCATCGAAACCTAATTATTTCCCGT
Organism: Gerris buenoi; assembly: GCA_001010745.2. NCBI lineage: Eukaryota > Metazoa > Arthropoda > Insecta > Hemiptera > Gerridae > Gerris > Gerris buenoi. The sequence goes on from KZ651797.1 coordinate 91,636, forward strand.
TTATAATCTTTGAAGTCCTTAATTCTTGTGAATATTCTTATTAATATCCGTAGTAAGCAAGAGTTATAGTACCACTACACTGTTGGCAATCACTTTTTTTTATGTATCTTACAACTAAGACAATTTTGCTTCCGATCGAGGTTACGGAAGCTACTATGTGCGATCATTCTGAAGAACCAAATTTTGTTCCCGACTTAAAAAATTCCAAGACATTAATCCGTTTCAGACATCAGGGAACATTTTGTTTCCGTGTCTGTCTGTGGGTCTGTCGCTCAATTTTTGTGAACCAACATGTCTCAAAAACTACTCGTTCGGTTAATGAATTTTGGATGGTAAGTCATAATTAGCCCATTATTGTTGGTCCCCATACAGTCCCTTCTGCATCCATTGGTTTCTCTCATTCTCTTCCACATGCGCACAAACATTCATTTATGCACACCTATTTCTTCAAAAGTACTCATCTGATTTTTATAAAATTTTGATGGTCTGTCGAAATTGATGCCCGCAGATAGCCCCAGATTAATTTAAACCGTCTGCGCTCGTTGAATCGTGCTAAATTGATGCATTAATTCATGTAAAAAAATCAAAACAATTGCGACAGAAAGAAAAAGGGGGAAGGTGGGGTAAATAAATTAGAATTTGAATACATTTTTTTTAGGGTCCGTATTTGCAAAAACCGAGGACTCTCATAATTTCCTGCGTGTGTGTATGTCGTTAACGCACTTGTATCTCCGAAAAAGCCTTTTGTCAAAAAATAAAAATTACCCCCCCCCCTCCCAAAAAACCCAAAACATCCTAAATATTTTGGGGACGGTTTAGAAACTTAGGGTTTTGTTTCATTGCGTTTGGACGATACAAATTACTTAATCAAAGAGCGTTGGTTTCACGTTATCAAAAACAAACATTTTAATGGCCGCCATCTTGAAATGGTTGGACCGGTTATGCTGGTTAACTTACTTTCCGACGTGTTGTTAATTACCTACTTAATTTTTAAAAACTGTAGGTTTTACTTTTTTTAGATGCAATATCAACAACTCTTCTGATTGGTTTAGAGTAGATCAGTGATAGTTTCAAAAAATTGGTGGTGGTTTACATTACAAGGCTGGCATTTAATTTAAGTTGTGCATCCATTATACGTTCTTCTTAGTCAAATGTAATTTCAACCATAATAAAGATCAGCACGATTTTTATAGAAGCCATTTTGGCCGAAATGGATAGGTCGATGGCTTGGATGTCGTAGAACAGTTATTGTATTTTAATTTAATTAGTACCAAAGAGGTTACGAGACAGTGTTATTTCATAAAGTTATATACAACATTCAGTTTGACGGTCACACAAAGTTTGTTTAAATTTGCTAGCGGAAAGTAGTGAGCAGTTTAATAAGACAGAGAACGTTTCATACATTTTTAAGGGTTGAGATTGTAGCGTTTAGGGTTTGCGTTTGTAAACTGTATACTTAGTCGTTAGAAGTTGATACTGACACTTGATCGTTAAAAATACGTAAAAGAAATCAAACATTTTTTACTGTTCCATGTATTAATTATACATTAAAGATTTACATCTTCTATGTATTGTTGACTCTAGCATTATAATATATTAACTAATGTATGATAAGAAAAAAAAAGAAATCCCTTAATATAGCTATCTAGTTATTTTTGGGTTAGTGATTTATCACGTGGTACTAACATACTCGTAATATTTGTTTTCAAATATTTTTTTTGGAAGATTTACATTTTTATTTTATTCAAATTTAAAAAATGAAAAATAATTCTTAAATTAATTACTCCATGCCTAGTATTTAAATATAAATGATGCTTTCGTGTTTTACGAGTCCTATATCATTTTTTAAATGGAACTAAAATTTGATTGGAACGTTGCTATTCCTACAGCCACTAATACTTCTTATAAAAATATGTTTATTGAAATGTTTTACTTATATTTCGTGTTGTTTTATTTAATATCAATAACGTTTAGATAACAGTGAGAAATATTTTTAACTTGTTTAAGTTTGTTTGGCATCTTATTGAGAAAATTTCGGGTTACATTTGCCAATGATTTCTTTATTCTGACAATGTCAACTTTTCTTCTAGTTGTCCTACTACATTTTAGAGTAAGTTTTAGAGATTTTTTTTTCTTTTCTTGTTCTGTTTTCTTGTTTTTATTTCCTTGGCCTTTTTTGCCACATTCGTCAGTGTGTAGAGTATCAGTGTCTACTGCAGCATTGGTGTGCGTCCTGGGGAGAGGGGGGTCCCTGTCTCTCTCCTCGGGTGAAAGGGGGGTCCTATTGATCCCGCTGCCCCGGGTAAAGGGGGCAGGATACCGGCTCCCCCTCCCTGGACCCCTCTCTCTGCAGATCTGCGCATGCTCAGATCCGACACTGAGCTTCCACTCTAACACGGCGAGCATACAGCACACACAATTACATATTTATTCATAGCGTCTTTCCCATTCTGTTGAGAGGAGGGAGGCGAATAAATAATCGCCAAGGATCTCCCTCTCCCCACGCTGGCTCCTCACAATAACCCAGGAGAGGTCCAAGTGTCGCACCCCCTAAATCTCATATCCCATAATAATAATCCCCCCCCTCCCTTTTAAAGCAACTCTAATTTTCCAATACATATTTCTTCTCTTTTATATACATGTATACCAGGTTCTGGACACTCTTCAGGGTCAATTCTTACAGTTGGCTCATTCCTAAGTCACCCAAGCGTCATTTTTTTATCAAAGTGTTTACAATACTTATATCTAGACTCTTTTTATTGTTGGAGTATGGGTCTTTACCTAGGGGACCCCCCCCCCCCTTCCCCCTTCTCAATCATGAAGCCATATCTTCAAATAAAAAAAAAAAATCTTAGTTAAATCATTGCCAGCTCGTTTCACATCAGCAAATGTTGCTTATAACTAACTATATGGTTTAATGACTACTTGTCTTTAATATGTATATTCATGGCCAAAATGTTTACATAGAATTTTTGGCACTTCTTTAGATTATTGCTCCCTTTGTCTTCATAGGTATTTAGTCAAACTCATTTATATTCTAAAACAATAGGAGCAATCAAAAGAAGTGCCGAATTTTTATAATTAAAAATGAAATACAGAGTGATGATGGCCCAACAAATAAGAGTCGAAACGTCGTTAATTTTTTATAACACCTCATAATTTATCTTTAAAAAAAAATCTAATATTAAAAACTTTTTAACATATTAAGTTTTTTTAACGTTTTATAGTACATTACACGTCTAGTGCGGAAAGTAGCATTTTGCATGCGAGTGTGGAGTTTGCACCGGAGCGACAGCGAGGGTAGTAAAACCACACAAACCAAGCAAAATGCAGCTTTCGCACGAGTTGCATACTGTACTTTACCTACGATTGTTGGATTTTAATAATAAATACTGAAATATCATGATATTATTAATATCATTAAATATACATTGTTTATCACTAAAAACTTGATAAAAACAGTTACCAAATTAGTTTTGTTAAATTTAAACAAACACCCAAATCGTGCATGCGCAATGAATACAGCTACGAAAAGAATCTCTTTCTACGCATCTAATGAAATGTTTATATCTCGTATCAATCGTAGATAAAAATGTTTAAAAATAGTTGATAATTTTTACCGTATTATCTTATACATTCAAAATGAGTGCTCTTATCCAGTTGGTAGACCGTAGGCCATTTGGGTTGTGTAATTGTCTGCTTCAAGGGCTTTCAGACTCTCTTACAACAAAAAGATGGAACCCTACTGTTATGTATGACTATATGTATCTGTTTAAGGTTTAATCTAAAGCCGACCTTACTCGTTGCAGTATACCTGCCAGTAAACTGTAGCATATGTGCTACATAACTTGATAGCACACACGCTCCCTGCCAGGTACGCCACAACGTGTATGACGGGTTTAAGATTGGTTTCCTATTAAAAGTTGATCTAAACATTTCTGATTTCAGTACATGAGGCTTTCAAAAGAAGCCTGCAGGTGTTGACAAAGCAGAGCTGCTGCCTCTGCTATATTGTAGGTGCTGGGAACTCAAGCCAAGGCCTTTAAAAGTGAATATATATTTATTAATGTATATGAAGGTATACATATGCCAACTGAGTAATCAGCCATGAGACAAGCACCCACAAGAAAATACGACTGACTTTTATTATAATAATAAAAAAATAAATAAAAATAAAAATAAATAAATAATAATGCGCTATTATGTATAACTCAATAATTATTTATTATTGGTCTTGCCAAAAAAATGACCGTTTTTTATAATAGAATTTTGAATTTTGTAATTAATTATTAAGAATTTTTAGGTGTAGCATGTGTGCGGTGAATGAGTGTCAGGCTTAACCGGGCCGAAGGGAACGCCATCGTCAATGTACAAGGTTTATTAAGGTTCCATTAAGTTAAACTTATTAAGTGCTGTTTATTAAAAGGCACATACGCTTATTAAACTAATTAAGGGGTAAGAAAACTATTAAGTACCATGTCTTTTCTCATTTTTGACCTGTGATGCTTTTTTTTAAGACTGATTTTTTTTTAATTGTATCCAAATAATCACAAAAATTAAAATTGGTTCAATTAATAAAATCCGTCTTTTAAAAAAATAAAATTGCACTGCGTTAGAAATAACAAAAAGGCAGTGAAGAAGTATAGCAAATAGAAGGATATTGAAAAATGTGTTTCAAAATTGAGATTTTAAATCTCAAGACAGTATCATATATTATTCTAACTGAGGACAAGCTTTCAAGAAGGATAAAAAATAAATTATATCTTAAATATGACACGGACCTTAATAAGCTTTTAAATTTTTCCTTATTTACTTCATTCTCTTTGACAATTTTTCAATTAATATATACATTTTTTTTTTTTTTTAATTTTATTTTAAACTTTTTGATATTATCCTCTTTGTGTAATTTCACACTTGCATTCCCATTATAACAGGATACTCTCACTGAAAAAAAATATATATAATATTTATATAAAAAATAAATTAATAATAAACAATAAACTATGTTCATCAAACCAAAACTAAAGGCTATTAGTGAGTTAAGTATGTCATGAAAACATCAAAATAATAATAATTATATAACAAAAAAATCTGACTTATATGAATGAAATTCGATTTCGCTCTAATGTATCTAGTCTTATCCAAGCGTAAACAGGTATTAAATATTATTATTTTATTTTATTTTTTTAAGTCTAGGAAATTAAAGTGTTGGAAAACGGTTAATAGCGCGAGATGTTTATTAAATAATTACATAAGATCAGCATAGTTCCCCCTCCCCCACCCTCCTTTGGCTTTTTAGACTGGCATTTCTTTCTCCTTGGGAAGGCCACCAGCCCATGGCACTTTAACACTAATATAAAAATACATACATTTATATATATATATGTGTATATACGTATATGCATGTAGAATTTATGTGTATACACGTATTATATTTATATATGTATATTTAATAAAATATCAAAAAAAGAACTTTCTTTTTTTAGAGCAGGATGCTTTATTAATAAAAATAAACAAAATATGCAAAACAAATGATTAATCTTTTTTAGAATTAATTAGTCCTGTTAAATAGTTCGTAAAAAATATAAAAAAATCTAAAAAGAAAAAAAAATTATTATAAAAACAAAATCTGTAAAAGAAAGAAATTATTACAAAGTTTTTTTGTGGTTTTTT
>KZ651797.1:109448-129406 GCA_001010745.2 Gerris buenoi
TAAGAAAATGTATTTATTTATATATATAAATTAAAAAAAAAAAAATACAGCCTCTTGTAGTGTATATAAAACAATGTAAATATGACATTATCATTTGTTTTACACCTATGTTTTATTGTTGACCATTGAATACGAAGAGAACAGTTGAGTCATGATATGATTGTTTTTTTCTTAATGTAATTTATTTTATTTATTTATTATTTTTTTCTTATTTTCCTTTCCCCAAGTATAGATATTATTATGTGTAAATTCCAGCTCAAAAATAAGATAAAATTAGCATAGTGAACTTTTGATTATATTATTTTGTTAAAACGAGCTGATTTGATACTAAATGAAAAAGGTTTGATATTCAAGCAAAGTTGTTAAGTAATTTTGCCTTTCAGTTAACGGAAAGCATAACAAATTACGTCCATCATGTACAGAAAACTACTTCATCAATTTCATTAAAATATGTTATGTACAGTGTGACCCAAACTTTGTAGGCTCAAAAAAGAACAAAAGTTGCCATTTATTCAATCCAAAAAATATTTATATGACAATTTTTGTAATTTAACACAGAATCAGCCCATGAAGTTTGGTTTACCCTGTATATTCATGAAAGAAATACATCAAGGTAAAATTGATTAGTGAATAGTTTTTATTAGCTCTAAATATTTTATGAGGGTGCTACTCCAAAAAATTTGCAAAAAAAAGGTCCAAAAATTTTGATTAATTTTTTTGTTGTTAGTCCTTAAATAGATACTATTAAACTATTTTATTTGATTTCCTGGATTATAATTTCAGAAACAATATTGTACAGAGATACAGAAGAATGGGGCAATGAAAGCCAATTTTTATATTATTTTAATTAAGGCAGATCTTATAAAAGACCAGATAGCGGTCACAAAAAATATGATTTGGTCTTTCACCAATTAATGTTACATGTACAGAGAGAAAATAATTAAAAGTGGTAGCAATATTTCCTGGTGTATTTAGATCAGTTAAACTAAGTACTGATGTACAAAAACACATCGTCAATAATATCCTCACTATTTTTCAGGGTTAATGTTAGAATTTTCATTATTATTAAATTTTGTCTTCAATATTGCACATATACTATCAATAGTATTGTCAATATTTTTCTGTATTGACCGTGTGCCGCTGAAGAATCAAAATTCACACACCATAGGCTATTATCATTCGTTGCAACAAAACAATACAAACTTCAGATATTGAGGTATTCCCCTCTGGTGCGGGACTTTTTAGAAACCCTGTAATTTACAAATTTAAAATTAAAAAACAGCATGTGATTGGGAATTCTACCTCACCAAATACCCTGTAATTCTTTAATATAGTGTTAGCTATCCCGAATTGTCTTGTGGCAAAATAAATTTACTCATGTAATAATAATCCAAGGTGCAAAAGCTCACGGAGAGCGGCTTGCAAAAGTGCATACGCAACTATGTATGTAAAAAATGACAAAGTGTAGGCATTACCACCCATCAGCTCTATATTATAACACCAAAGGTAGGTATTTCATTTTTTAATGAGAAAAAAGACAAATTTAAAAAAAAACAATTTTTTCTTTTTTAACATATTTTGTAGCAGTAATCTAATTAGAAAAGGACTAATTATGATAGTTATTATACTACTGATAGTTATTAACTAATTATGATAGTTATTATGAGTAAAACTCTGTACTTATTATGTTCCTATAACAATACTAAAATTAGATTATCTTTTTCTTTAGATCTTTAATGATGAAAAGTGTGTAAAAAAAAGGAGAAAACAATATTTTCTTTTAATTCATAATTCAACTATATTTCACCCATACCTGGCCAAATTCAGGTGTTGAATTGATTATTCTGATTTACATTATTGTTAATTATAATCAAACATTTTCATTTTAAATAAAATCTAAATCACTATTGGAGTAACTGTCACTGATATAATTCTCATTCTATAAGTAATGAGTTACTCATAACTTGTTAACAAAATCTGAGACAGTTACTCCATTAGTAAATCAGATTTTATTTCAAATGAAAATGTTTCATTATAATTACCAAATGTTAATCTGGATAATCAATTCAAGGCCTGAAGATGCCCAGGTATGGGCCAAATATAATTCAAATTATGAATTAAAAGAAAATATAATTATTTTTTGTTTTTTAGGGTTTCGTTGGTAAAACCAAAAAAAGAAACCCTTATAGTTTTGTTTCTGGTTCTGTCTGTCGGTCACTCTGAAACTCTCTACAGTCCCAATAACTTTTGAATCAAAAGAGATAAAACATGAAACTTTCCAGTATTAAAGATCGTTTAAATTATCACCTGTTCAAATTCAAAATGGTGGATCATTCACATCACAAAAAAAAAAAAAAAAAATGAATGTGGTATCAAATGAAAGGAATTGAAGAGTAGATTAATTTTCCATGCCATTTTATAAAAAAAACGTAAAATTTTAGCGTGACCCCTTCCCCTTATACTAATTTAATGTTCACGATACCAACAGAACCCTTTTGACATTTTCATGTCTTGGATTTGCTACATAAAATCGAACGGCGTTACTAAAAATCTAAGCCAAAAATGTTACAGTGAACAAGGAGTTAAAAAGATATAGGAGGTGTGTAATCCAGTCACCAGCTGTAGGGCCTCCCTACTTTGTTTGTAAGGAAGTCGAAAAGATTTACACTGCTACCAGGAAGTTAGAGAGTTGCAGGAGGTAGTTTGCAGTTGCATAGTTAGTCTAGTCTGGTCTAAAGGGTCGTAGAGAGAGCCTTCAGCCTTCCTCCAGCGGGCTCGCCATCTTAGGGGCTACATCTTTACTTGGCGTGGTTACTAGCTCTACGCCCCCGCTTTCTCTCTCTTCCAGAAGCGCCTCCCCCCCCCCCCCCAACTACAACTTCTGTTCTACTGCTCAGAATTGCAACTTCCCTAAAGATCTAAATAAAAAGAAAATCTAATGAAAACATAAGGGATCAACTGAAGAAAATAGACAAATACTAAAATTATTGTAAAGAAGCATGGGTTAGTTGGTGAGGTAGAATTCCTGATCTCATGGTGTTTTTAATTTTTACCTGAAATTTCACATTTTTTTTTTTTTTTCCATAAGTTAAGTTTTCTGTTTTCATAGCTAGTTTATTGTCACCAATAATATTAGCATTTTATCAGAGGAATGTAAGCATTATATAGTAAATACTGATTTTTAAAGAATGGTATATAGTTGGGTAACAAAAAAAAAAAAAAAAAAAAAAAAAAAAAAAAAAAAAAAAATAAAAATATCCATATAAGGATTTACTCTTGATACTGGGGGATTCACTTGGATGGAGGACCAAGACAGAGTTAGATGGCTGGAAAATTTTCAAGAGGCCAACATCCAGGAATCACCCAAGACTGCAGAATATATTATTTGGTTAGGACTCGATCTCAAACGTCTTATTCAGTGATGTGTGCATTATATTTTAATCTGACCAAAACCACTTGTGTGGCAAAAAACACCCCGCCAAGTCTGTGGTCCAAAAAAGTTGTGAAATCAACTTTTTGTCCCGCCAACTGATGTTGGCACTTTCTCCTGACCCATCACTATCAAAATATATACTTTTCAGCTTCTTCTCCTTGGGTGTGTGCCTGCAGTACTTCCCAATGTTAACCGCGGTTGTATTCAACGCGTCCTCTGCAAAGAAAGTAATAGTTGCATGGGGTCATTCCTTGAAAGCTTAATAATTTGCATTTTACTTATTTCTTTTTTTATTTTCTTTTTGATATTGGAAAAGATTTACAGCAATGATCATTGTGGCATCGAGAAGAGCATTTAACAACACTGTTAAAAGGCTTTCATTTCTAATATGTGCCTGCATATATTAGTACTAGTTGTCTAGAACTAAGACTATGAGGTGAACAACTATCTTTCCACACAAACCTCATATGGCAAATGTGAAGGTGAAACCAGAAATTGTATTGGTGTTTGAAGAATATTAAAATTACAGTTTCAGGAAATGGCAAGGCACACCGCCAAGGAGAAGAAGCTGAAAAGTATCTATGTTGATAGTGATGGGTCAGGAGAAAGTGCCAACATCACTTGGCGGGATAGAAAGTTGATTTCACAACTTTTTTGGACCACAGACTTGGCGGGGTTTTTTTTTACCACACAAGTGGTTTTTGGTCAGATTTCATGACTTTTTGTACGGTTCCTAAGGAAGGATTCTCTAAACTCTAAACTGTTTATTCCCACACATTAGAATCAAATAAAAGTGAAGTTAAAAGCTTGACAAGTTCTATAGAGAGGTCTATTGGAGAACTACGAGACCTATGACATTAAAAGACTTATCATTCTGATATAGAAGTATAGAAAACATAAAAAATAAGATAATAATAATTATAAAGTAATAATATATAATAATAATAATAAATAATAAAATAAAATCATAGAAAACAGAAATATATGTATTAATAAACAAATTCCCCCCCCCCCCCTTGAACTCAAGAGAATAAGGTTGAACTAAACCCTGAACCTATAATACTAAGTTCAAAAGATGAACTCGTAAATAGAAGTCATTCATAGGTCATGTGACAAGCACGAAACTACTACTCAATACACTGCTGTACCTCTGCTTAAGGGTGGTGGGGGGGGGGTTGAGTTGAGGGGGGATGCACTAGAGCCTTAGACGAATACAAAAAGCCCTCATTTATTGAAATCGGTTAAGTAGTTTAGGCTGTAGGTGCGTCAACGTTAGAGTGACTGCTCGCTAGCTTGGTTTCTCGCTCCGCGTTAAGCGTAGGAATGAGCTATCTCAATTTTTTTGATCTAGGAATGCACTAGGGTTCTAGACGAATCCAAAAAGCCCTCATTCATTAAAATCGGTTCAGTAGTTTAGGCTGTAGGTGCGTCAACATAAAATGAAGGAAGAATAAGAATAAGAATAAGAAGAAGTCATAAAAACTACCATTTTCAAACCTATTTTTCTCTACTTCTATTTGGCCGATTTTGACCTTTTTTTTTTTTGATCTACAGGACGGCCTTCAAGGGTCATCATTTAGGTAGCTTGTACGTATTTCACGTTGCAGACCCTCAAAAACCCTAGTTTGTCACCTACAGTAAATATACACTGGCAGCTTTTGTGAATTTTTGACTTGGCGGGGCGGAACGCTGCTGCGCTCCCAAATAAAGTAGTGTCAATTATGAATTAGAATAGAAATGAGATTAGAAATAGTTGACTGTTGTTTCAACTTATAATATGTTTTATTAACTTCACAAGGAAGGTCAAGTAGAATAATTATAGTATTTAAGCACCCCCACAAGAGTTACAATCGGGCCTGTCCCTAGGGGTTTAGGCGCCGGGTCAAAAGCACAAGTGGCGCCCCCCTTTAATTGCCAAATTGACCTAGTATTTTAAGACAGGGGGCCTGGCAGCACTCCCTAGACGTGGCGCCCGGGTCAGCTTGACACCCCTAAGGACGGCCCTGGTAACAATAATACAGTTTGGACACCTTTAATGGGGTAATTAAATAAAATTGAATCATGGCTATAGTTAGGATGACCCAATAAGGTATCCAAAATGGGATTTCCAGAAACTTTGGAAAGAATAAATTGTGGATTAGTTGTTGCACTTCGGTAGTCATTGTATAGCTACTAGTGAGAAAAAAAAAAAAAAAAAAAAAAAAAAAAAAAAAAAAAAAAAAAAAAATTGACAGACACCCAATAGAAAAGTTATTCAGTGACCCAGTACAAAAGACAGCACCCTTATCCTAGGCATAGTCCAGCACAGTACCATATTTAACTTATGTACAGTACCACACCTCTTTTGTGGCCAATGTGGATACATCTTTCTTTTTTTTTCTTTCTTTTTTTTAGGTTTTCCTAACCTATTCTAGCTTTCTTTTTAGTTCAATGTGGCTGTTCCAATCACTCCTTAGCTGCCCTCTTTGCCATAGTAATTTCTCTGAAGGAGGTTCACATGTCCCATTTTCCTTGCAAACCAGCATCTTTTTTACAAGGTTTCTGGGGTTATATATCCTACCACCTCCGTCAGGCGCTGCCTCTCCTCGATCCAGCCAGTACAGGTAAAGACGTTTAATGTTAAGACTATAGTTCATGATAAATAGCGTCATAGTTAAAGATCATAAGTAAACAGTCCAGAAGTGGGTGTTTAAGAATACAGAGGGAAGGTTTGAGTAATGTAACAGAATAAGAGATTATCTTATAATGTCCACAACTCCTTTACAATTATTTTAGTATTGATAAAAGGATCATTTTCAACTAAATTTCAAGGGTCGAATAATAAAAAAATCCATTTTGCAAATTCTTTCAAATGATTTTATTTCCTTGTCATGGTGGCCAAATAGTACAACCAAACTTTTTTAAATCTTAAATTTATCATTTTTAATAACAGAATACTTCCTTTTGTGACAATAAAACATTTTTAAGATTCCTGTTGGCTCCTAATTAAAAATAGGTTTGTTCCAACCACACTTCAAACTAGTTTGAAACTGTGTGACGCATGTGCATTAGCAACAGGAGTTCAATTTTGATCCGACAGTTTCAAACTAGTTTGAAACTGTAGTTGGAACAAACCTAATATATGTATATTTAAGAGGATCTTAGAAATCTAGAGGATCTATCTTTAGAGGATCTTTTTCTATCTGGAAATTTATTTTATTATAATCTTCAATTAAATAATTTTTTTTTTTGATTTCAAATGAAGTAGGCTTAATTAAAAATTAAATAACACAAGTTAATTTAAATAATATTTATTTAGTTAACATTCAATTAAGCTAATTAAAAGCACCCCATTTGAAAAGTACCCTGCCATTTGATCCAAATGGGCTAGTATAACTCATTTTTATTTCAGTCTGTTTATCAACTATTAGTTCACAGAGTTGGTTGATTAACAGATCAACATTCAAAAGAACACTAATTTTCTTTTTTACAGAGCAACATTTTCTGCTAATCTGAATATACCTTAATCCCAGAAGGGCACTGTATTATGATTATGATACAAATAACAATTAAACTTTATAAATTATATTTAATACAAAAAATATGAATAAAAATTAACAATGAATAAAATAGTCAAAATATAATAATACATGAGATTTAATAATATTAATTAAAATAGAAAAGCTATATCACCAATATTTTATCACTTCTTATCAAACATTTGGACAAATGAAAACAATATTTATAAAAGTTAATTTTTAACAAATTTTAAATACATACATATTAAAAAATTATTTACAAAAAAGAGAAATGAACCACTGTTAAATTGGAAACTACAAAAGAAAGAAATAACATAATTTAAAGAAAAACTTGGGTCAGATCTTATGCAATAGATATTTAGCTTCATAACAAATCTAGTTTAGTTTTTTTTTTTTTTTTTTTTTTTTTAGATAGGCACAGTATAGGCTTTAGTCTCAAGTAGTGTGATTTTCAATATTTTATTTTTATTAATGGAAGCAGGTTAGATTAATGCTAACTAATTAATTGATAAATAAGATAAGATATGATTATGACTGAGGGTATATATATTACCAGATGACAGGAATCACAGCAAAAGCAGTAAAGTGACTAAGAATAAATAATAAAGAGATAAACATAGGAAACGAAGAGACCTAAATCATCAGGCGAGAACATAATTGTGATACAGAGAATGATTAGTTCAATTAAAAGCAACAGTCTAAACTTAATGGAAGGTCAATTTAGTTATTTCTCATTTTTTGTTTGTTGATAGTTAATTAAAACCTTTCCCCTTCAATTAACTTTATAAGTATTAAACATTATATAAAAACATACTAGACTACCTATAAGACAGAGATTACAGATTAAACCTTTAGCACTTCAAATTCAATCTTTTACAATTTTGGATACATCTGGATCAAATTCAACCATTTGAAAATCATATTAAAAGAAATTGCAATAAGCCAAGTAAAGATTTGTTGCATTGTACCTGATCTCAGTATTCAGCAAAACTTATGTATGTATGTATTAAGTAGTTCATACTACTTATGTAAAAAGATATTACGAGTTTTGATTACGAGCCAACCTGCGGCAGCCTAGGCACTAAGTTTACTTTTGTAAAAGGTGGAATTTGATGTGCAAAACCTGTATGCAATGTTTTTGGATTGAAAATTTTAATTGTTATAAATTATTTATAAACATTATCCTGTATAAGAGTTTAAAAGTGAAATATAGGTATTTTTAAAACACTAAAGGCAGCACATAAGAAGTTTTGGGCAGCACTCTGGATAAGGTTTGGATAAGTCCGAAACAAGGCAATGTTGAGGTCCACCAATTGCTCCACAGCTGAAAAAATAAAAATAAATATGTATATATTAGATTTTCTACTCTGTGCTGGTAATAAAAAACATCATCCACAAAATTATGTTGACTATTTTAAATAAGATATTTATTAATAACATTTTCTTTTAGCTTCCGAACTTACCAAAGGTAACGGATAATATATAATTGTTCTGAAGAACAAAAATATTTTGTCACTAATTTCAAAAATTCCAAGACAGATGTCTATTTCAAACATCAGGGAACATTTTTGTCATTTGATTTTTGCAAACCAAATTATCTTAAAAATGGCTTGCCTGATTTTAATGAAATTTGGATGGTAGGTTATAATTAGCCCATTGTTAGGCCCATATAAGTTTCAACATATGTGTCCATTGATTCCTTATCCACATGCATACAAAAATGCATTTATTTACACAAATATCTGCAAAAGTACTCTGATTTTTATGAAATTTGGATGGTTTTTCACAGGTAGCCCGCAGATAGTCCCAGGTTAATTTAATTAAATAGATTTAATTTAAATAGATTAATTAAATAAATTTGGCTATAATCGGTAGTAAAAGCATAAATTATTATTAAAGTATATGAAAAGGATGTGACGAAGCTGTGAGTCACACTATTTTTTCATGTGTTCATAACTGTTTTAAATTTAATGTATCATTGGGTATCTTTAATCTTTTCTCTATATCTTTTATTATTTTTATACTTTTACAAAAAATTATTATTAAAAATAATAATAAATTAGTCGCATTAGGCTTTTTCTTATAATTAAAAAAATAATAGAAAGTAGAATTAGTTTACTAGAGTATCATTTATCAAAATTTACTTTAACTTTTATGATGTAACTTTTACAATAACTTATATCAAATCCTTTCTTGTAAAAAAAAAATCCTATAACTTAAATATTTTTATGCATCTTTTTTGCTACTTATTGACTATCCAAATATAAAATAAATGGTTAAAATTATTTTTATACAATTTTACAAACTTATTAGAAAACGACCTTAGAGGTTATAGCGAGGTGAAATCACCATTGCCTCCTAAATTAACGAAATAACTTACGTATTTCTTAATTAAATTTAATAATCAATGAATTTGTTTAAACACTTTTAAAAAATAATGATATGTTTAAGTAAAAGAACACTTATAATTAGATGAAAATCATTTCAATAATATATGCAAGAAGATAACTTACGAATGTGTTATTATTTGAACCTGTTTTTTTGTGTCATCGCTGAAGGCACACTCTTTCCTTAAGCAGATACCTTTTGGATACCAAATTTCACCCACATTAAAAATGGAAAATTCACTGATTTCTGCCATATCTTCGTCTTTACACCAAGGAGGCTCACCTAGAAAAATAAAAAAATAATTCAATAGCTAGATTTTCTATGATTGTTCTACATTGCAAATTGAGACGTATTATTAAAGATTATTTTTAAAAAATAGCAAATCTTAAAGAATTATAAACAAAATTGTAAATGCGTCCCCCCCCCCTGGCTCTCAGAAAAAGAGGAAATTTATATATTACCGTAGTCAAGTCAGGTGTTTTGCTTTCAAGAAACAAAATATGAGTAACATATTGTGTAACAATGGGGGTGAAACAGGGGGATCACCTATCACCTAAACTGCTTAATATTGCGCTTAATGAAGCACTCTAGACTCTAGAGGATCGATAGGAATGGGACTATCAGAGATTCTGGCAAGTATATCATATCTCGTGGAAAACCTCGTAATTTTGTCAAGGATTCTAATTACACTCAGGGAGGCAATGATCATCCTGGAAATTAAAGGGGAGAGCCTTTCAATCTATGAGGGTAAAAGCAAATAAATGAGAATATCTCCACCAGCAGGTATTATCATATATGTTGCAGGTTTGATCTTCAGATGACCTTTAAAAACTTTGGTGTCAGGAAACTGGAAACAGGTTGCCCATGAACATCTGAGAAGGATTAGTCTGAAGCCCCCGGGAATAAGTATTACCAATAAAAGGTAAATAAATAATATATTTTTCTTTAAAGAAAAATCATTATGTAAGTCTAAATTTTTGTAAGTCAAACCTTCATAAGTCAAAGTTTGTCTGTAATTACGTGACATTACTCTAAAACAGACATGTTTTTATTCCCCATACTTTCATTTCAATACAATCAGACAATCTCAATAACAGACGTGGAAATTGATATGATGACTGAAAGAAAAATTGATATGCTTATCAAATTTGTTTAATAAAAAAAAAAATGATATTCTACATTTTCCCTGTGGAGTCTTCAAATACATTTCATAAATAGTTATTTTTATATCATATAAATAGCCATGAATAGTTATTTTATAATAGATTAGTTTATATTTTTTATTACAATTTATTGGTGAAATATAAACAAACCTGGTTTTAAATCTTGTAATTCTATAAAAACAGCTGATCTTGTCATGGTTGCAAAAAAGAGTGACAAAAATACTGGAATAAATAACAACATTGAGCTATCAATGAAACTGGCCAACTGACCATGTGTATTCTAGTTCATAAAACTATTTTAAAATTCAATGAGTCACTAGCAAAGATATACCCACACATTTTTTGTAAACTTGGACTGTTGCCAAACTGCTAACACCTACAGATTTAAGTATTAATCATATAAAATCTAATCCTTTTCATAACTTAAGTATGTTATTAATTATTAAGACATGCATACAGAAATTCTCTTTTTGTGTAGGACGAATTTGAGTATGACGATACCTGTTGTCTATAATATAATAATACAATAATAGATTTTAACACAATTCTTAAAAATAATGAATGCCAATCTATTTGACTACGTTATTATTAGCTTGCTTTCTTGTTTGTTTGTCCAGAACAAATCTTGCAATCGACTTTTAATCATCCCGAGTAGCTAGACATTTTAAACTTAGCTCAGAACACAATGACAATGCATTATTTTAATACTTTTAGCCATCTTTCAGCAGAATTTAATTTGTTTTCAGCAAATTTTGCTGTATGAAAGTTAGTTCGGAAAAAATCCGCAAGTTATTTTATTTGTTTTGACATGTCCTATATTTACAATTTTCAGTTTGACGGATTTAAAATTTATGATTTATGAAAGAAAATTTAAAAACTTAGTATATAAAAAGTTCTTTTTATCTTGTAATTATTACACTTAATGTTCAATTTGGAACAAATTTAGAATACGGTGTCCAAGCCCGCAATACACTGCTTACTATTTTTTTCATAACCTTAGCCTTGTTATAAATGATCTAACCTAATATTTAATATGCAATACATTTATAAATTAATAATGATTTACACTATAAAATATACGAAATTTCAGGGCCAAAAAAAACTATTGGAGAAAGGAGATGAAAGTCAGTCGTTTTTAGTGGACAGTTTGACCAAATTAATGCCAGTGACAGTGGCGCGCGTAACTACGGGCCCGCACAGGAACAAAAAAAAACATGAAATCACTATCCCTGTACCAATGTTGATGGGGGGCCCCTTAGAGCATTGTTAAAATGTTTTGTTTTTTTTATGTGTGCGTGGGGGGGGGGTTAATGCCCTAGCTACGCAACTGATAACGCCGATCTCTAAATAAAATAAAAAGGAAAAAGAAGGTTATTTGTGGCAGTCTTTTATTTCGTTTCTATCTATGGTTTTTAAATCTATGTCAAAGAGAGTAGTGCTAACCCGCATAACAACAAATCGAAAACAATTAATCTGGATAAGGATAAGGAACTAACTGCAATCGGCACACAGACTTTTTGAAGCGAGTTCGAGAAATATGATAATGATAATAATCAGTAATACCGGATTTATTTTAACTTGAATTTATATTTAATTCCAGTGATCTAATATCTTGTGAAAGATGAATCTAAGAGTTTTGGCGAATGTTGTTAGTAGATCTCTTCCGCGAAGTTTTCATTCTTCGAGTACGATTCTGAAAAATAGTGCTGCCACAAGTTCTGTATGTGGGATTCAAGATCCTATTGTTGAGTCTGATGATGCCTCTTACTTTATATGCTGGCATCCAGAAAAACCGTACCCATACGAATATACGAAACCTCTTCCACCGGAAAGAGTAGAAGATAAATTTGTTCTTAAAAACATGAAAGTAGCTTCGAACGTTTACGAGAAGGAAAAGCATCCAAGAACAGTAGCTGACGAACTGGCTAAGATTACATACACTACTAAACATAGATGGTTTCCACGATCCAGAGACAGATACGCGAAAAAGACACCGCCTGATAGAGAATATTTATAATAATATTATAATGTAGGGAAAAGTAAATATCTTGCATGATGCCCATCTCAAAAAAAATTGTTCACATAAGTATTACAATTACTAATAAAGAATATCAATACCTAAGAAAAGTGTGTCAATATTAATGATTTAAAATAAAGATCCTCTAAACCGAACTAAATGGAAATGCCAGCACAGACAACTTAAAATAGCATATATGAAATAGTAGCATTCTGTAACATAATTACCGATTTAGTTGTTTTTGTACATGTATATTAGATAAATATAAGAAATTTTTAAAATAATAAGTGTGGCTCAATTGAGGCTACTGTTTTATTTTTGAAATTCAACACCTTTGTTTGTTGCTTAGTAGAAGAATGTAGGGAGAGCGACAGAATTGGTTAAACAGCAATTTTTCACATTAACAAGAAGTACTTTTGTTTGTCATGATACTTGAATTTTAACTTACTTTTATAATGTTTTAATGTAATTTCATAATGTCTTATGACTTTATAATTGAGTTTGAACAAGACGTGAACAAAAGACGTAGTGTGGAAGTTACGTTTAATCAGGTTATATAATGTTTTTAACAGTTAATGTTTTTGATTCCTCGTAAAAACAGGTGATACAACAGTGACAAATTGAAGTATCACGTCTTTCTACAGTATACCAATTTTCTAACAGTGCATGTGCAGTAGACTTGACCTCGGAAAGAAGTATAATTTAAGAGATTTCTATTTTTGGTCTTCAGGGGTATAATAAAAAACCAACTATGTTTATTTTGCAATATTTCGTCCTTATACTTTAGGACATTTTCAAGCCATTTATACTTGTTTCCATAGTGCAAGAATCAAATTATTTGTCAGATACTAAGTCAATTAAAAAGTGATATTTCCAAAATCCCACTTCTTAATTCCGTCTTTTAGAAATTCCATAAAGTCAATTGAATTAAAATTCATTTCTCTTACACACAGATTACATGAGTCATGAGCAAAGATTAAACTGTGACTCTACTGTGAGTTAACAATTTTAAAACAACATCAACAATTTTTTTTTTTAACAAATTTAATTGAATTAACAATTAATTTAAACTTTTTACTACGGGTGGTCCCTATATGGAACACTGATGGTTAAAGGAATAAACCAATTAATGAGTATTCATAACCGTATGGACAAAACTCATTTAAGTATCTACCCATTTATATTGCAAACCTAAGAGAACACCGAATAGGGGCTCTTGCAGATGTGTGTTGAACCCTAATGTCCTGCTTCCTAAGCATGAATGCTAGCAATGACCTACCAGGGACCCCATAGCGTCAGTAGTGTATAGTATTTAAAATTTACATGCTTCACCCCTTTTTGTTCCAATATTCATGAAATAGTTACACAAGTAAATGATAAAAGATTTTATAAATTAAAAGAATAAAAAAGGTTAGGTATTGAACAAAATGCAACACAAAAATTATACAAGTGCTGAAGAAAATTGTTTTTCCAGTCTAAAAAAGTAATGTTTTATCAGAAAACATGTCAAACTGCAATTGCCAACTGTTCCCGCCTTGAGTTTCCAATTTTAATTTGAAGCTTAAGTTTACCTGAGTGTTGCAGAACGCTTGGATGGATAATTATTAAAAGTAACTTGCATACCAAATTTCAACTTTTACTCAAGTTATTGTCGGACACGTAAATGTTACTGACAGGCCATATGGACGACACTTCACTTCAGTATCTACCCATTTATAATGCAATGCAACATACAGACACATAAAATGGAGTTAAGAGGCTCACACCAATTATCATTAGAAAGACAAATAAGAATGCAACCCGCCTCAGGAAATCAAATCTAGGAGATTAATATAGTAAAACAATCTTTCCTAATATTTAGTTGAATAAATTATACCAGGGGTCATCAACCTTAAGGGCCCAATACAAGATTTAAAAATCACCAATGACGCATATGCAACTGAGTTTTATACATATTATTGAATATAATGATCGTACTAACCTGTTAAAATTCTTGTTCCATTAAATGATAATGCAAAGATCAAAGCAAGCTAGTTTCCTTTTCTTTTGTGAGTGTCAACATAAATATTTTTTATTTTGTTGAATTCACTTAAAACAGCATCCAAATTGGAAGAATCCAAAGATATGCTATACTTCTTTGTATCGTTATTGGCTTTACTTTTCATGTTATCAACCTGAAAAAAGTAATTTATAATTTTATATTCCACGGCATATCAGGATTTTTCTTATATGAAATAGCCACAATTTTTATTTCATAATTTGACTTCTTATGTTGCAATATCAACTTTGCTTGAGGATTCAGATTACGTTGTAACATGCTCCTATCATTACTCTTAAGCCAGCACACAGTCTTTGCGAGTCCTCTTGCTGAGTATATACGAGTACAAGAAGTACCCTCCACAGTCTCACCATTTCACGAGGGGTTGGAAGAGATACCTTTGACTTGGGTCTGAAATACTGACTTTAACAGGAAACATTTAATTTTAGTTAAAATAAGGGTCATGGGTTCGTTCCCAAGTAAGAGGGCTACAACTGTATGTAAACTATAAACAACTAATGTATGATATAATTCAAGTTATAATTTATTGTTTTACTTTTAGCCTGTCTATTAGTTTCTCTAAGCCAAAAACTTGTATTGACAGCTAGAACAAATTTTAAAGCCTCAACAGAAGTTATATACAAAAATGTAAAATGTTTTAACTAAATTTATAAATAAAAGAATCTCAAGACAAATACCTCTATGTTCAGTTTGTAGTAGTCGTTTGATATTTTTTCACAACTGAAGTCTCTCAGATTCGAATTGCCGACATTAGTTGATGAATTCATTATGTTTTCTGTCTGATAAAACGAATTTGATAATTCCCCAACGCTAAAATTCTCCGCGAAATTGGTGAACAAATTGAATTTACCCCCACCTCAAAGCAAGGATTTATGGTTCGTTGAAATTATTTGATTTAAATTAAAAATTCGTGTGAAATCCTTTTTTTTTTTTATTAAGTACACATTAGGTACATGTTTTATTCTCGATGGAGCTGGGATGAGGCCTGAGTGTCAAGTTTAAATTATTAATAATTAATTATCCATAAAAGTACTTAGTACACAGCGATAATAAATATATTTAGATAGTAGATAGTAAATTTAAACAGTATTTACATTTAAACGAGATTTAGATAAAACATAATATAAAATAACCGAAATAATAAACTTCCTTGTCTTGTGTGTTGAAGTCTAGTGCAGGGGGGTGGCTCTCTATGGACAAAAGTATGTACTTTCAAAGTTAGTTCATTTTAGTTCAGGGCGTCCCGCTAGATGCTGCAGCGAGTCATTTCTTTATAACCACCACAAATAAACCTCGGCAACATATTTTGTTTTATTTATGCTGTAATTAAATACGAAATGTGAAAATTCGTTATAACGTATATTCAAGTATACATTTGTTTATTATTTGAAATTTTGGAGGTGCATATTTTTATTTTTGTGCTTTATTAAGGTATTATTTTTAAAGTAAATTATGGAAATATTCGGTAGTTAGTCATCTAATGTAGTTTTGGAAGTGTATGATATGTTTTGAATGAAGAAAGGAGTAAATATCTCGTCAAAACAGGTGAGTCAACTTCATAAGTTCTTTCTTGTNATTTGCTATGATTTGTAAAAATAAATGTTATTTTATTATTTTCAAGGTTTGTTACTTGGTTTTTATAATCTCTGAAAACTGTAACATGCTTTGAAAAAATAAAAATAACATTTATTTTTACAAATGACATGCATAGAAAGAAATATAAAAAAAACATCAGCAGTGCTATCTAGTAGAGGGCTCACGAACTAATTTAGTTCGGGGCATCCCGTATGAATGCGCCACCATCATTGCACCGATTTGGCGCCAATCTGGCAGGTCTATATTTACTCCCTAGTCTATGGTCTAGTGTTTATTTTTTGAATATAGATAATAGATAAAGATAAGTAAAAAGTATCTATGGGCAATATAGATAGATATGAAGAAGAGGAGGGGATTTGTTATCATTTCAGTTTCTTATCAACATCGCAATATATATTAAATGCTTTCGATAGATTCTCGCTCAAAATAATTATATACTTACTTGTGATCTTTTAATCCTATGTTTCTTTTTAAAATTGCTTAAATGGGGTTGTTTTTACCTTTTTTGGAGTAGTTTAACTTGCCTTATATTTTTTAATCTTAATTTTATGGTCGTTTTTAGTTCTCTGTTTTGGAGTGACCGCCCCTTTAAAACGTCTTGTGGGTTGGTGAAATATCTGATTCCTTCTCTAAATAAATTCACTTTATCTTTGATCAATGAAGCGTTTCACGCTTCAAAACACATAATTACCGACTTAGTTTTTTATTCGAAAGCTTGGATATCCGTCGTTGCTAATACTATAAAAATGGGTGTACATATTTTGGACGATACTCATTTGGCCATTAGTGCTATCGTTACTGTTTCTATGCAGTTTATATTCTTTTGTATCGCTGCTTATTTTCAGTTTGACAAAGTCACTGATTTTGCCGGTGGGACGAATTTCATTATAATTGCGCTTTTGACATTTTTCTTGGGCCAGGAGAGCTTTAAACCTGTAAGTATAACTATTTCTAATTTATGCATAAAGCAAGGAAAAATTCTTTTTACCTCTATTCTATTTTTAAATTTTTATTTATATATTCATAATAGGCGATAAATTTTAGTTTATAAAGCACGGTTTACACGCTCAAGCCATTTTTGTGCAAACTGGTTTGCACAAGCCAGTTTGTGCAAATGGCTTGAATGAAATAGACATGACAAATTAAAGTTTATGTTTTTTGGTTGAGTGGAGTGTGGTGTTTTGAGAGATTTGACTAGTTTCACCAGAAAACCCGCTATGGGCACTCACATTCACACTCTGTGCATGTCAGAACCGAGTTCAGGTGTTTCTGAATGAAACTCGACCCAAATACGATCCCAGAATTTAGTGTATCGTATCTGGATCTAAATCATATCCAGTATTAAAATCTAGGTTTCCATGGACAGTTTGGATCCAAAAACTGTATTCAACTCGTAATCAATCTGTATGGAAACGTAATTATACATTTGTTAATGAAACGGGAAGTGTATGTACCATAGACATCTCATCTACGTTACTCTGACCTATGGTTTATGAACTAGTGTTGTTTTTATCTCCTCAACTTTCTTATTTATAACACTGTTTCTACAGACTTTCCCCTATCCATGGCCTCTATGCTCTAACATTTTTTGCATTATTAGGATCACATCCTCAGAAACATATATTTTTTTTACCCTACTGAGAAATAAATTTTAAGTAGGTCAAATTGTCATATGTTGAGCAATATATAGGTGCTCAAAGTTAGTCATATTGACCTATGCTTTGCAAAACTTGAAACATTTTATTCATAATTTTTGTTGTAAATAACACTAATAAGAATAATACTTATAAGAATAATAACCTCTAACCACCTTGATGATCATTAAGCTCTTTTCCATTTTGAAAACTGTTTTGGTTTCAAACCAAAGGTTTTTAAATTAGGAGTTTTCAAAACAATTTTGAAAACTGTAAACTCCAAGTCTAGTTAAGTCAGGTTATTATAATCTCCGCTCATCATACTTACTACGCCTGTCTCAATTCTGACTTAACTCAATTAATCTTAAGTGAATTCAATACCCGTTTCTATGCTATTTTTTCCATCTCACATATAGATGAAGTTTAGGTATAAGTTTGGTAAAGATACGTGAGAGAATGCAATTATTATTACTCTACATTGTATTCTTCTAAATTTTAGGATTACAATTAATTAGCTCTTATAATTGTCTACAATATTAAATAAAAATGTAGAATATCTGTGCTACGTAGTTAAGCTATTATTATTATTATTTCTGTTTATTTATTTTTTTTTTCAGTCATCCATTGATAACCGTCAGCTGATGGTCACAGCTTTTGTTTGTCTTTGGGGATTGAGGCTATCTGGTTACTTATTTTATAGAATATTAAAAATTGGAAGAGATGCTCGATTTGATGATAAAAGAAATAATACAATCAGATTTGCTGTCTTTTGGAGTTTTCAAGTAAGTTTTTAAAATTATATATTTGTCTTTGAAGATTTACAGGAGCCTTTTATTATTATATATTGTGAAATCTAACTTTAGTGATAGTAGGGTCCCCAAAAATATGCTAATGTCAGGTAATGGTCATTTCACTTGTGATAGATTTGTAATTTTTAGTATATTTAACGTGCTGTAAATTAATTTTAAACAAATTTTTTCTTTCTTTTACCATTACAAACTTTTGTACTTGACTTCAATCTAACTTTTCTAATGTTCTTTGACTGATCAGGTCTTTAAAATTTACATGTACTACATTTAGGAGGCATGGAGATGGGGCCATAATTTCCCTAACTATGGCTTGCATTTCAGAAATGCAATGAGCCTTTCCATTACGAAACTAAGTAGTACCCATTATTTGGGGGATTCAGTATTAAAGTGGACAAAGTCCATCAAACTTACTTTTGAGTTACAGACACTTTTGTGAATTTACTCAGTGCTAATTACTATTGCATTATAAAGTTTAATTAATTCGATTATTCTGTAGTTTAGTTCATTAATAAATATATTTTACAGATTTCAGGTTGTTACCTTAAAAAAAAATCTAATTTATGACATTTCTAATGGAAGCTACTGTGAATTGGTTCAGATTTGCTCTGAAACTTCAGAGCAAATTAAAATAGAAATTCTTCAGTGCTCATTGAAACTATTGCATTCTGTGGGTTTCCCATGGTACTAACAATTAAAACACTTTAACCCAGGGGTACTCACTACGTGGCCTGCGGGCCGCATGCGGCCCTAAGTACAATATTGTGTGGCCCTTGACTGTACGTAAACCTCATGAAAAAATTTCCCCATTATCTTACGTCGCTAGAAAATGAATTAAGTACCTAAGAAATTACAATAAATAAATTGTTCAAAACTGATCCTGGTCATATTTGCTTGAACCTACACAAGTGAATCAACTTTTAGTTGAATGAATTTCATTTAAAACAAAAATAGGTCCCGCCTAACGCATGAACTCCTTCAGCACCTGCTAAGAATAGCAGTGTCCAAAGATCCAGCGGACATTAATAGAGGCCACCTTAAGGCTAGGCGCACACTGGAGACAAAACCGTCTGCAGACAGTCTGCAGACTTTTTTGTCTCCAGTGTGCGCCGAGCCTAAGAAAACATATGTTTTTTATTGTTTTTCACAACTATTGATTAAATGACATAGATAATTATAGATTTTAAGTAATATTGCATAATGGCTGTTTACTGATCTATTTAATCTACAATGATTAGGAGCACAACTTTTATTATACTACATTTACTATTGTTAAGTTACTATTTCATTTCATTTTATTTTTTTTTAAATATAAAAATACTTGTGTTCATAGTTTTGTCAACG
>KZ651797.1:129618-149634 GCA_001010745.2 Gerris buenoi
AGGTCTGATGATGCCCGTAATGGGTGAAATATAACCTACATGCAAAATTAACTATTGTTATTTTACTCACCTTCAAAGATCCTATTAAATATTATCCATAAGTATTAAAGGTGCAAACTAAGAAGAATTATTTTCAAACTGTAGATTTACTTTATTTTAACAAAGTGTTAAAATCAAATTTCACATAAGAGATGTATAAAAACGCTGTTTTGAGAGTTCTTATTATCAAAATTTTTCCAGGGGAGGACCTTCGTACCCCCCTCCGAGAATGTGTCCCCCCCCCCCTATAATGTACAGCTAACGACGCCCATGGTTTTTAGAGATATTTTGGTTTACAATTTATGACAGACCGACAGACAGACATTGAACCAAAAATGTTCATTGATTGCAAGATCCAGCGGCCCTTGGAGATCTTCTGATTCTGAAATTTGGCTCTTTATGCAATCCTAGTGAGAACCCCTGCTCTAACCCTATTAAAATATACAGTATAAGCTTTCAGAAAATATCTCTATCTCATTTTTTTCAAAAAATGGACTTGGCCCACTTTAGCACTGACCCCCTCATTTTACCTTTATCTTTTTTTAACACTTTTTTTTCTAATTTGAACTGTATGTACTTCTAGGCTGTGTGGGTGTTTGTTGTGAGTCTTCCAGTTATATTTATCAATGCTCCGCACAATTCCATTGCTCGTGGAGCAACTAAAACAATGACTCATTTAGACACTGCTGGAACTTCCATGTTTTTCATTGGCCTCCTTATTGAAACTTATGCTGATGCCCAAAAGTTTGCATTCAGACAGGATCCCGCTAACAAAGGAAAATGGTGTACAGAAGGTGAGAAATAATTATTTATATATTATGTACTGGAAGAGCATGAAAGAGGGGATATTTTGTAATATTTTATATAATCAATAGATAATAAATAATGCAGAGGAATTACTAGTTTAATCTTTTTCTTAATCTATAACAATTGTTTGTGGTAAAATGTAAATTTTATATAGTGATAGTTTTATCCACACTAACCAAATATTATAATCTTTTTTTAATCTAAAACAATTATCTATAGTAAAATGTAAATTTTATTTATAATAGTTTTATCTACTCTAACCAAATATTTTATTGAAGAGATTTTCTTCTACCCTTCAAATAAAAATATTTAGTTTGTTTTATGATCATGATTGAAATTTTACCACTTGAAAGTTAAATCATTACATAACTTGTAGATATTTAAAAAGTGATAATGAGCCTGATGGCTAACCAATTGTTTATGTAATACAATTATGTAATCATGCGTTTTCAATTATTCTTTTTTTAGAATTGGTTCCATTTTGATATTATATAATACTTGATTTTAAATACTACAAAGTCAATTTGGACGTATTATGTAATGTGTGTGACATAATTTGTATATAATCTCAACATTTCTTGTTTTAAAATATACTTGACAAACTGCCTAATCTAATGTTTTCAACGCAGCCAAGCACACAATAAAAACAGCACATTCATACATTTTATAAATATAATTATGGCCTTCTTCTTTATGTTTTTATTTATTTTTTTGAAGAGAGTTTGTCAGCTTGGTTATATACTCCAAGCTTCTCAAAAAATCAATTACTCTAGCTGAAGAACTATGGGTTGATATAGGTTTTAGCTAGCATCTGGATTTATCCAAAACATTATCATTTAGCATTTGAACTTGTTGAGGATGTTCATTCATGTTGTGGACATCTATCTTATCATGTCTTTTATTGGTATGTCTTCAACAGACAATTTTGTATGAGGAAGGCTGTGTAATGTCTAAAGCTATGCATTAATACCTCTTTACATGTTGTGTAAACTAATTTTATCTCCAGAAGGGAGAAAAAGTAAACTTTTTTTTATCTAGTGAATAGTTAATATTATATCTATTTTTTTTTATNTTGCCCGTTTTTAATTAAATATAAGTTAATTTAAGTTGAGAATTGTTAATATATAATATTTTTAACTAACAATTTTTTTTTATTAAAATAAATATAAAAATATTTAATTATGTCCAATAAAATACTTAATTTAAAATTTAATTAAGTTGGTTCCTGACACTTCGCCTCAAGAACCAACTTCATCGCTCAGGGTACAGTGGCGGCAATAAGGGCCCCGCAGATTCCGTGATGGGGGGGGGCCCTGGATGGGAGATAGATGGGCCCCACTAAAAGTGTGCGGGAGGGGGGCCTCCAAAGTCTTACCGCCGCCACTGTCAGGGTACAATCACTAACTTTATTCCCTTGGTGCCTAAATAACTAAATAAAATTCTAAGAGAAGGAGAAACAATATTTTAAAGAATGTTATAGTCAAGTGAAGAAGATAAGAGATACATTTTATTGAACAGTCTAAAATTATCTTGACCATGGTTTATATTTCAGGGTTATGGAAGCTGTCTCGTCATCCGAACTATTTTGGTGAGATTCTGCTCTGGTGGGGAATATTTGTAATATCTCTTAATGTAATTGATCGTTTCGAGTGGTTTGCTATTTTGAGTCCTCTGTTTACTTCCTTCATCCTTCTTTTTGTCTCTGGGATACCTCTTCTTGAAAGATCTTCTGACCAAAGATATAAGCAGTAAGTGATGCAATGAATAATATTTATTTATTGATTATGGTGTAATAAATTATTAATTTTGTCAATAATATTATTATAAACTATTCCCTTCTAAATGTTTAATACTATTTACATTGAAGGTTGTGGAAACTTTTTTTGCCACTTTTATTTGGCCTCAATGTTATATAATAAAGACAAAAACTAAATGCTATTTTGTCATTTCTTCTTAGAAGCATTTAGAAAAATGTTAAGTTCATATTTTAAAGTGAAATTATTTTAGGTTTTCTCCCAAGAATAAGGAGTTAAATAAGTGGAATTAGTAAAATTTTACTATATGATGGGGATTATTTAGTATATTTGATAGAGAAACAGTAGCAGAGTGTATTTTATTCCAATACTACCAATTAATATCAAAGCCTTTGAACCTTATTTGCAGCTTTCCCTTGTTTATTCTACAGTGGTGAAATAAAAATGTATTTATATTCAAAGAGATTTACTTATTTATAAATTTGACTATAATTTTTGTTTTAGTATTAAAGAGTACAGACACTACAAGAAATCTACATCACCTTTGATCCCAATACCCCCAGCTTTTTACGTTGAAGTACCCAGAGGATTGAAAATGATATTGTGCTTGGAACTTCCCCTGTACGACTGGCTTCACGAGAAGGACGATAGCGATTGCCCTTCGGGCGCAGGTGCTCAGACGAGTAATTCTTAGCAGAAGCTCGGCTCTCACGCTGTACCAGAGCCTACCTCGGAACTTGTCAGACTGTCAAGTGCAACAACGCCTCTGCTGTCATCGCAGCACCAGCCCACTCACGTCTAGACTCAGATCATCTCATGTTTAATAAACCTTCCTCTCGTTGCGTCATTAGCTATGCCATTTTTATCTGTGCTAACCATTCTCTGACCGAACTAATCCGCTTATATCTATTATAAAAGGAACATGCCATTTCAAACTACTAACTATAATAGTTGAAACTTTTTTATCATAGTCATAATCTAGTGATTCATAAATTCTTTTTACTCTTAAGCTTAATAATCTCCAAACTCGTAATACTCTCCAACTTTGGAAGACTTAAAGTAATAAGAGGATTTTAACTAACAATAAAACATATTTATTAATTTAGTCTACCAAACTCATCATTGAACAAACAAATTCTTACCTTTCAAATTTATTTTATACATATCGATGGTAAAATGTTGTAACCCATATTTTTTCTGAAATCAATGATTACATGAATACTAACAAAGCAATGTATTTACGTCAGCCCTATCTCAGGTATTAAGAAGTTATAATACAGATAAAATTAGATTTTCTTTATTTTATGCACTACTAATAATTCTTCTTAAAACTTGAGCTTTGGGGTAGTTAAAGACCAAGGTAAAGAAATAAGATTTTGCTCTTGATAGCTATATGGAAAAATATATTTTACATCACTTGAAAGCCTTTTTTTTATCTATAGTAATTCATGTATGAGTGAGTAATTTTCTAGGCTTTGTGGGCAGTAATTCAGGCCTTTTATATTGTAAACCGTCCATTAACAACAGTTTGTAAACAATCCGTAAGATAACAATTGTTGTAACTTTATAGGCAGCAAAATAACTGAACCTACTTGCTACTCATCTTGTACAGTTACTAAAAAGCTTTCATAGTTAGAGGTCATCTTAAATTTCTTTCATTAAATGAATTCGCCAATAGTTACCATTTTCGAACGAAATAGCACATAAATAAATAAAAGTGAGGTTTAGAGACCTTAGATAAACTAGTTTTAGTATTAGTATGAGAATTTAATCTATGAATATTTCAAGAAGTATCCATATTATGGCTCCTCCTTTAGTTCTTTTTGACCTTTTATTCTTCCTATGTTGTTTTCTTTTAATCATGATCTGATGTGTTCATACGTTCTCATTCAGTATGAAGGAAATGTCATTTAGATGTGAAGAGGGTGATTTTTAATGATGCACAATTTTTGTAAAGGAATCATTATTTACTGATATATTTTTTACTTAATATTTAAATACGCCCTATAATTTTTATCTTTACTATGTTTATATTATTCATTACATAAGGTACTTCAATTATTTTCAATTGCATTGTAATGTTATAAAAACCTTGAATTGGTTTATTTTATAGTACAAATTTTGATAAAGTCTTCATTGTTAAAACTTATTTTTTTAAAAAGCCAGCAGGAGGACGACTAAATTACTAATTTCATATATTGATGATGTTTTTCTAGGATGTAATTAATACCTCATACCTTACATAATCCTCTCCCTATCTAACACGTTATTTCAATAACACTGGTGTTATTTATTTGAGAGTTTCTCTCCAAGTTGTCCTAACTTCTCAACAATTTTCCTAATGTTAATTTTTAAACTTCTTTCTATTACATTCTGCCGATGATTCCATGATTTCTCTCAAAGAAGAAATATATGTAATTCAATTCTAGGATAATAAATGAAATTATAATTCAATTTTCAGCAAAACTATGTCATATTAAAATAATATAGGGTTTTCCAAAAGGAGCTTGAGAGTTTTTTTAATACAAAACAAATACATGGAATATATTAGGTTTGTTCCAACCACAATTCAAACTGGTTTGAAACTGTCTAACGCATGCGCATCGGACCACACTTGATCGTTTCTTTCACTAATGCGGATGCGTCGTACAGTTTGAAGTGTGGTTGGAAAAAACCTAATATTATGTAATTTATTTATTTTAAATGAAGGTAAACATGATAGGTGTTGTCATTTAAAATAGCATTGATATGAAAATTATAATTTTTGTATGACAATTTCAATCATGGGGATATTAATTTGTCTCATGACAACTTAAATGTTATACATTAAGGCTGGAATATTTTCTGGTTTGTTGGCGTGAGCTTTACTTGACTGAACAGGTTCTGTTCATTCATTTTTTATTTTTTTTTTCCACTAAATATAAAATTTTTCAATTGAACAATTTATACTATCGAAATAGGAAGCCAGCCCAGCTATCAATGCGTTGGGCGAATCGAGTTTGTGGGTTCGATCCTGTACCATTGTAATCTGAATTGCATCTATGAATCGTGGATGGAGCAGGGCGAGGGACACCCCCTAAGGGGTTCTCATCCCCCTGACTTTGATGTATGTGGGTCCGATCCGTCTCATGATGTGATTTGTAACTATGGTTCGAGGATGGAGCAGGTTGAGGTACACCCCCTTTGGGGCACTCTTCCCCTACGCTTACATAACTTACTAATGACCACACCATACTCGTTTCGGCGGTAAAATGTACAGGTATGATGTGGGAAGTAGCAGGAAGTCTCTACCACCGGGTTAAAATGGGCCCAGTGTGGCCTGATTGCTAGGTTCGAATAAGTGGTTCGTCCTTCCTGTCTAACCACTACTACACTACCAAAATAATCACAGATTTTTTTTTATGGTTACCTTTTATTGAACATCTATTTTTATATTTTATTACCTTGTTCTGGACTTGAGACTCGTATACGACTTAAATTAGGGTAAATGAGATTCCACATTAAAAACACATTTATTTATGGGAATCAGAATCCCGAAGCCCCTTTTGGAAAACCATATATGTTGAAGTTCACTCAGGGAGTAGAGGGTTAATTATAGTGAACACATTACTACAAATTTTTATCTTAGCCATCAATATGTATTGTTTATTATAGTATTTAAGGTATATTGTAAGGTTGTGTAGTAATTTCCCCCCACTATGTTTGAAAATCCTTCTTTTAAACAACATTTTTGATTTAATAAAAAATTATACAATTACTTATTGTTATAATAAAAATAATGTAGTAGCTAGTTTAACTCTATGTTTTTATAAATTCTTAACCCTTAGTGTTTAGTAAATTGTATGCAATAAGTATGTTTTAGGTGATTAGATAACATTAAAATCCTTTCTTTTTTAATTTAAATATTATTCAAGCCCAAATGTACTTATTTTTTAATTTTATAAATAGATAAAACAAATTGTTATGAGAAATATTATTTTGCTAAAATAAAACACAAAGAACTTGTACATTTATTGTGGATTTTTTATTTTATTTATATATTTTCTTTAAAGCTACAATTAATTACACTAATTGTATTTTAATTTCTTTGACGGTATTTGTGATAAGTAAACTGAAAAACATACAATTAGATGTGATTTAAAATGAATTGCTTTGCTGGACTATTATGAGGCAATGAAATATCTATTTACTAGATTCCAGATATTTTATTCAAAATAATAGTATATTATGTTACTAGGCTGAGAAGTGAGTTTTTTCTTTACCGCGGCAATTAAATTTACTGTCGAGGGAAGCGAGACAGGAAATATTGCCAAGCTAAAGAAAAAAACACTTCACAGTCGTGTAGCATATGCTATTTTTTCCGAGGCAGCAGACAATAAAAAAAACATTAAATATTAATTAATAATCAATATAATAATAACAAATATTAGTTTAAACTTAAGATTAAAAAAAAGAAACCTTAAAAAGAGGTTACACTGTAAGAAAAGATAAATAAAACGCATTGACATCTAGCGGAATTCAATCGTACTAAGAAGCCACATTACTAAGAAAGCAGCGCTCCTACGGAAGTTTTGATAACTGCTTACAGTACAATAAAAAAAATTTTCGCCCTAGGACGTAAAAAAATTTTTCTTTACTCCCAGGAGTAATGAAAAGATTTTTTAAGTCCACGTAATGAAAAAATTGATTTTAGCTTTGTTTTCTAGGCTCTAAAGTTACTATTGCACAGCCTACCACGGAAAAAAGATATTTTTGAGAGGGGCTAAAAGATATTTTCATTACAATCTGGTCAACAAATGTATTAGGTATTTTACAGGATAAAAAGGGATCAGTTACTTCTGATATCTATCAATGCGGATGTAGAATCCAATTGTTGGAATTGATTCTTGGAGAACTTATCTATCTCTAATAAACTAATTCTAATTCAATGTTGAGCATAATAAATATAGGCACTCCTGACTTTACTACTTAGCTCCATTCCTATCACTAAAACATTAATAAATTAATTATTGGAAATCATAACGTATCGTTAATGAAGATATTGGGCTTCAAGAAACTCTAATATGATAAACAAAGATTTATTAAAGGTGGCCAAAATTAAAGTTTATCTATAAAAATAATAAAATAAAATAGATTGAAGCATAGTTAAGACAACAGCGTTTTGTTCGTCTTTCTGACAGTGAAATAATAACTTTTGAGTAAAAGTTGACTTTAGTTGAAAGTTGGTATGTGGTTGGTTTCCTCAGCAACACCCCCTTAAAGCGATTAAGATTGCCTAATCTGTTAATCTAATTTAAACAAGAACTGAAACAATGTTTTTATCAATATCTTACATTCTAATGAATCAATTTCTATAAAACAGGTTGAAAATTGTCTAAAGGACTAATCATGACGAGGTGTAGTTAAAAAACCAGACAATGTCTTCACACAAAATTAATTGTATTTTAAACAATGTGGCCAATTATGGCTGTTCTAATACAGCCTTCTGAAGAGGCTGATTTCTATATTGAGTTGCCACACATAGGAGAAAGATACAGTCGAGGATCTAAAGAACTAACATTTTAAAATTGATATAATCAATTTATGACATCGTCAATATAATAAATAATTAAATTATTGGATTTATTTTATCTCTCGTTTTTGTGTTGTGAAGTGATACATTTATAATTATAGTTGTAAAGAAGTTGTGTGGCAAGTGATGTAGAATGTAGGGTGGTTAGCTAGGCCCCACTGTTGTACTTCAAATTTGTCTTCCTCTTTATTACTACACGTCACTTATGTACCCTCATCTTCAACAATTATTTCAATATTTAATATTTATTATTGTGAGCTCAATTCAATTTTATTGTCACCCAATGCCTAGAATTATAAATATTTTTAACATAACAGTCATTAAAATATTCAAAGTGTCATGCAAAAGTTGTTTCTAAATTGTAGCATTATTCACCATACTGAATTATTTTTTTACAAGGGTATTATAAGTAATAGCGCTACAACTCAAAATCTATAAGGAAAGTAATGTAACAATTCAAAATAATGAAATTACATAGTTAACGAAGTGATAACTAAAAAGCATCACTATATTGACTTACCCAACTGGTTAGCTGCTCAAAGACGTTTCGAAACCTGTTCACTTGTCACACATATTCCCTCCACACGCCAAAAGTAGCAGTGATGCAACTGTTCTCGGGTGGTGAATATTGGTACTAGAATAATCACAATACTACCTACTTGCAGCTTTCGTTCGCACTATCCATCTATCAAGATATCTCAAAAATTGAGTTGTCACATTGCAGAAGTGGGTGTGCGATATATAAACCAAAGGTACTAACTGCTTTATACCTTCATTTCCTTTATCTTCCTTAATTAAAAATTGAATTGAACTTATTTATTTATTTATTTTAGGGCTTGTTTAATATTTTATAGAATTATGTGTGATTTATATTTTTTTTTTTTTTGTCCCTCATTAGTAAAACATATAAATGCAGTATATACGTACATACATTTTTAACATGTTACTTCTCATACTTATCTAGTATTACATGTAATTTGCTCATGCGCTGTTTAATACCTTCTTATACATTAATTTAATAAAACATGTAATATAATTTTTTGTATAACATATAATATAATAAGTATAACATATAGTATAATGTTTTAAGTATAGCATAAAATATTTGTTAATTGGAAAACAAATATTATACATTTTATTTTATATTATTTACCATGTTAGTTAAACTGCAGTTAATAACATATTCTCGTAATTCAAGAAGGAAATTACCGTTATAGTTTAATATTCTAGGTTATTAATCTGTAGTATTTTAAAATAGCTGTAAATTCTGAATTCTTTGTAGAAATTCGAATAGCTTTGACATTTTTTTGTAGTTTATAATTTATTAGCGATTTTAAAAATTAGTCGTATTTTTATTACTTAAGATTGTACAATTTATTTGTTTTCACTTTATTTATATATTTTTTTTAGTTAACTAACAAATTATTTAATTGAAATGTTTCTTTATACTCGTATTAGAATTTTGGATATTAAAAATTGGTCCTGTACTTATAAGAAATCAAAGAAAAAATTAATTTAATTGATCACTAAAATAAATTGAATATTTATATCTTCATTCATCAACTTCTTAAATAATTTGACCTTGAACATTGACCATTTTGTCTCTTTATTTTCTTATATATGTAGTGTATATAAAGAGAAAGTATTGTGTTTTAAGGTCTTTTGAGTAAAAAAAGGTGTTATTTTTTAAAAAAAAAAAAAAATATATCTTGTCTATGTCAGTGAAGATGTGTGAAGCCTAAACTACTGAGCCGTACTACGTGTGAAGCCTAAACTATTTGGCATAAAGGTTCAAAAAAATCATTCCCTGAGGCAAAATCAAGCAATGATTGTTGCACTGAATTTGGGGGCACTACCCGAAAAACTCTGAAAAAAATCATTTCTTGAAAACAGTTTCCGACGATTATGATACTTAAAAAAAAAAAAAATAATAATAATAATGTCCATTAAAATACGAATCTAACGATATAAGTCTTCCTGTTATAAGTTTTCCAGGGAAAAATCTAGTTTCCAAGATATTGATGAAAATAACATTTATTTTTTTGAAAATTGAAAACAAAAAGTAAAAAACCATCACCTGATGTACGCTTTTCAATTATGTTATTAAAAAGTCAATTAAATGAAATAGTATGGAGTTTATTTACATCCATATGAAAAAGTTTGCATGGTCTTGGAACAATTTTTTTCGTGGAATTCAATGCACAAAGAGGCACACTACTAATGCTTGGTCTATCATTAAGGTCAAGTTGAGATTAACATTCTGAGCTTTATTATTACAATAAATCTAAAGGTATTTATGTCAGTATCTGGTATTTAAGTCAGTTTTCACCCAAAAAATACAGGGCACACATGACAGCCAACAAGAGACAGAGACTTGGCCTATCCCACTGTGGTGGCATGAGTTTGTATGAAAACTGTATTAGTTTTTAATAATTACGTAATTGATCGGTGCAGTCTAGAGACATCTTGTCACCTGTATTCTACTCCGTTTTTTTCAGGTGAAAGGTGTCTAAGAGAAGTTTTTATTAATAACATTTGTTGGATAACATTTAACAAGTTGAGCTTATTAATAAGGAAATGTAGTTACCTTAGGAAATGTATCAATTTTTAACTACATACTTTGCTCAGCGTATCATTTATGAGTATTATTAAAAGTAGAGTGCAAGGGGTGGGCAGTGGGCATGCATAAGGTCTATCAGATCAGCATTTCCTATATTTTAAAGAGCAGCCACTCCATAGTTGTTTCATAGTATTAAATTTGCAAATTCAAATTTAATTAATTTGATAAGGTGAGGTATTAATTACATATTCTACACAAGTCTTAAGTGCATTAGGAATATAATATATAAAATATATATAATTAAGAAAGTACAAAAATATTAATTGTAATGAAAAAAAATATGTATCAATAAAAAGTATTGCATTCAACAAAGGCCTTTGTTCAATTCTTTGAGATTTGGAGTAAAAATTTTCAAAGCTGTCCAAAACAATTTCTTAAGATGATGATTTTTAAAGTGTATTTCGACTACAACAAACGGATTCAAATTTTCAATTGGAGCCGCACTTAACTAATCAAAGAGCCTCATTTGCCCACCCATGGTATAGTGCAACATGCATAATTGCCAGGAGCCTACTTTAATTAATTATTCATCAATTTGAAAAGAACTGATTATGGATTTGTGTTGCTACATAATTAGATAGGGGAAGTTCCCTTACCTTGGAATTAATATTTCAACGAGTAGACTTCTGTGACCAAAGTGTAATAAAACTAGATTTTCTGAATGATAACAGAACGGATTAAGAAAAGGTTAAAACTAAAAAAAGGTAAATGTTAAAACATCCAGTGCAGTCACCATTCTTAAGATAGTGTACAATGTAAGGGTTACTTACTACAATAAATGGAATATATATTTTTTCATCTTCTTTTTGCTGTGTTTTATAATTATGTAATTGTTTTATATTGAGTGAAAATGTATTTGTTACCTTTAGTTTTGGTTGTAATTAATCAAAAGCAGGGTAATGAATATAAACATGATAATGTGTGTGCTATGTGTGCTAATTTAATAAATACATCTTTTTGAACTTTTTATTTATTCCCTTAGTTATAAAGCTGAATCCTAAATATACAAAATAATAAACTCCCCATCAAAATGAACGCACCACTTTTATAATTTTATGCTTACACAAAAGCCGTTGAATTAGGATATTTTTTCTACAGTTTTCATCTCGGGTGGACCTATTTCGCCTCTGTCGATCATATCCACACTCCTGGAACCGCCGAAAAGCTCGGCTGATTGTAGTGAGATGCACTCCTAGTCGACAACCAACCTTTTGAGAAAAGCCTTTCTTATCCCATCACTACGGGTGAAAAACAACTGTATTAATGTAATAAATACGTGAAAGCTCTCAATTTATCAATGGCAATTAACAGTGAATCATTAATGATGATGATTTAATATAATTAATTACATTGATTAAATATAATTAATGATGATGATTAAATATGATTATCGATGACGATTAAATATGAGATGATTAATGACTTATTAATCATCAGTATAAATTAGAGATAGTCAAAACAGAGAAATATAAAGTTGGTCCATTAATTTTGACGGGCAGTGTATATAGATCAGTTATTACTAGAGTTCGGATTTTGCATATTTTTTTTTTATTGCTCCAAGTGATTTATCTTTACGAATTATGATGTTTGGAAGGCACTAGGCAACTTTAAATTCAAATTTAAAAATGCATATTTTGCATATTTCGGGCATTATTGCATATAAATGCATATTTCTGGCAAGAGCCAGAAATATGAGTGGCATAAATATTCTTCTTTTTGAGAGAAATTTCCACTAAGGTGCATATTTTATATGATTTTTCTGTTCAAAAATATATTTTTTTTAGGTACCAAAACCTTTTGAGGATTAGAAGTCATTCACTGTGTAACTGTGCACGTACCCCCTGTCCTCAGCTTCTGCCAGAACAGGGGGTTTACCAGTTCTACTGGTTGATACCCTAACCCTAAGAAGGCTTGTTTCCCCGGACGAAGCCACCACTGACGATTTATAGACTGCTGCCCTTATTATCGGATTAAAATACTTCGTTAACGAAACGAATGCAAACAACATGCATTAGAGTATTTGAACATAAGGAAAATTTGGCCATCACAAAAGCAAAGAGTGCCCTTAACCTTAACAACCGCAGTCACTCAGAGATTGGCATTTATTAAAGCTCATTTCAGAATTAGAATTAGAGTGCCATTTATTGCTTCAAAAACACAATAATTTTAGAATTTACATAATAATATACAAATGTACATACACTTATACATATTATACAACCATATATATATATATATATATATATATTGTAGCATCTCTAAATGTACACCATTTATCTGCTACATAATTAATAAAAAAAAAATAAATAAATAAAACATAAAAAGAAATGTTGGTTCAAGTAAGAAATTAACTAATTAATTAATGTATATTTTAAATTGATATAGAAATTTTGAAAGGAAAATGTTAAATATGTTAATGTTAAGAAATAACTCACGTAATTTTTATTAACAAGTTTATTTAGTTTAATCCAAGGGTCACATGAAGTTTCAATGATTGCCTAGTTGCTTCTTCAGGCATACATATATATATAACATTTTTATATGATCGTTATTTTAAATTTTATACAATGTAAATTAATTTAAACAAGTTTATAATTATTTTTAAATGAATCCTTAATTTTGTATCAGACAGTTAGGAAAATTTGAAATTAAAACACTTTGTTAATATCATGATAGCAGATGTGAGATAAGATTCTCTATATAAGCAAGTTGCGCACTAAAATACGTGTGAGACCAGCATCTTCCGTCTTAGAGTTATTGTCACCCATCGAGAGATGTAAAATTGTTGACCGCCATGTTGGCAAGTGTAAAATGTTTAAAGTAATTTTTTAAATTTCAATTTTCTTGGAAGATTGTCCTGCCGCCGTTAAAAACGTAAGTCTCTATCTGATATCAAGCTATAAAAAAAANTCATTATACTAAGGCTCCTACCGTCAATCATAATACCGTAGTTTCGCCAGTCCAGGTTTTTCAATGCACTTTCCAAAACTGCGATAAATATTTTCGCTGACACAATGTCGCCCTGTCTGGTGCCTCTTCTTACGTCTATCGCTACTTGACTTTTCCTATGCTCTACAACTAGCGACGCTCTTTTGTAGATATGTTCAATGATCTCAATATACCTATTCTCTATTCCTGCTGTTCTTAGGGTTTTGAGTATTTCTTTAGTTTTTATTGAGTCAAAGGCTTTTTCAAAATCTACAAAAGTTATAACTAATGGAAATTTGTACTGGTTTGAAGCGTTAATTAGTTGTTTTAAGGCAAAAATATTATCCAGAGTCGAAAATTTCCTTCTGAACCCTGCTTGGTCAACATTTAAGCTTTCTTCTAGCCTTTTTTCTATCCTGGAGTTTATTATGGACATGAACTGCTTATATATCACTGGCAATAAACATATTGGTCTGTAATTTTCAATTTTCAGTCTATCTCCTTTTTTAAATAAAAGAAGTAACTTAGACTGAAGCCAGTGTGTTGGAATTTTTTGCTCGCTTAAGCACTTGTTGAAGAAATTTGTAAGAACTTCAATTAGAGCCTCTCCTCCTGCTTTTATTTGCTCGTTGGTGATGCCGTCCATACCTCCTGCTTTTCCAACTTTTAGTTTCCTCGTGGCCCATCTTACTTCATCTTTCAGGATTTCTGGGATCGCTTCCTCTGATGAGTTACTATCATTAATATTTTTCGTTTCCTCTTCAGGCTCATCATCGCTTTTCTTATACAAATTACTGTAATAGCTTGCAATATGATTTAGGATTCCTTCACTGTCTCTTATTTCCTTCCCTTTTTGGTTCCTTGAGTCTTGCTGGGGTGCCTTCATGGCCATAATATTTCCTTTACCGATTTTCTGGGAATTCCAAATCTTTCTTATGCTGGCGTTACTTTGTAAAGCTTCTTTTAGATCTTCGGTTTTCTTAGTTAGCGTCCAACTCCTTATTTCCCTCCTTATTAGTTTTGAAATCTCTGAGAATTCTATTTTGTTTTTAAAACTCCTTTTTAATTTTCTTCTTTTATGCAACAGTCGGACTATATGTTGAGGTAACTTCCTTGGAACGCTTTTCAGCTTATTTTTTATTCGGCCAGTAGCGCTTTTCAAGCAATTTATTATTTTATTGTTTAAGCTTTCAACGTCAGTATGCTCATTTCAGGGACCTTCCAAATATAATTGAAAAACTTGGTCCAATTGGGGAAAGACTTAGACAAAAAATTGACGCAATTCTCGGGGCTGGACCACTGTGGAGAACGTCACCCGAATCCTGGAAGGGGCAGAAATGTAGAGACGAAATAGAAAATCTGACCCCAGCTGACGTCACTGCCCTAAAATATGTTCCAGTAGTGTCACACAATGTAGAGAGAACGTTTTCACGTTTAAAAATGGTTCTTTTCGACCGCAGACGAAATTTTAAGACTTTAAATTTAGAGGAAGTCTTAGTAGTTCAGACAAATTTTCGTACTGTTTTCCAAATTTAAATAATTTATTAAAAATTAATTGTAAAATAATGGTAAATTTTAATTGTTTTTTTAAATAATACAGTCAATAACTTTATTTTTGGTGGTAATTCTTGTGTATTTCACTGCCTAATCTTCATATGTCAGGTTTTTTAGTATTTTATACCCTCTAAATGCACTTTACTTAGCTCTATTCAATATAATTTATAGCTGCCTATTGGAGTTTATATCTTAGGAATAAATGCATATTTAAGTGCATATATTCGGAATAAGTGCATATATTTGGGATAAGTGCATAGTTGAGTGCATATATTAGGGGTAAGTGCATAGTTAAGTGCATATATTTTTGGGATAAGTTGCATATATTATGTGCATATTTCGCAATTTGCAATCTCGATCCGAACTCTAGTTATTACAAAGATCTTTCAATATTGTAAAGAAGATCATATTATAATGTAGGCTAACAAAATAGTCTCTACTAGTTATTTTTCGCTAATAGAATAGCAAAAAAGATTATATTACTGAAAACCTGCTGGTCCAAAATACAAAAAATTGTTAAAGGTGTGATTAGATGAGCCGATCTGGTCTCCCTAAGTCGGGGCCATGTCTCGTCAGCCCAAAAACCAGGTCGTCTAATTCGAGTTCCTGTTCACGGTCACGTTTTGGGGGTGAAACCAGACAGGGTCGTCGGAGGGAGATTCCATCCTTAGGGTCGAAAACTGGGGGAACTATATGCTGGGAGACCGTGTTAATGCTTGTGTTAGGACTATTCATGTGAAGTTATAGGACTACATGCAACCTTTAGTTGGACGTCCAATTTCTAGCCTAACTGGACATCATTATATTAATATAATAAAATCAAAATTTAGGAACGTTTTTTTTTTTTAACATTTTCTTCCTTTAAATACCGTTACATAATATGTATATCTAAATGAAACACTTAATTTCTTAAAATTTGTAAAAAAATAGACGAAGACAAATGCGCACCCAAAATGGGTTAAATGGTGTTAAACCCGATTTGAAAAAAAAAAAAAAAAAAAAAAAAAAAAAAATACAAAATACAAAATTGTATAAAAAAAATTAAAAATTTCCAATAAATGGCTATTGTTATCATTATGATAATATTCTTTTGCCATTAACTCCAAAAAAATTAAAAAAAAAAAGTTATTGACAATAATATGCTCCCTTAATTAAAAAAAGTATACTTTTAAATAAGACAGAAAAACTAATTTAAGTAGAGTAGAAATAAAATAAAATTTAGGACAACTGCTGCTAATTCAATTGATCAGTGCGATACTTATATATATTTTTGTAATTATGTATTGTACTAAAAAAATATTTTTTCTCCCTACTTTATGTTTACCTCTTTATTATTTTAAAATTGTGACTAATTAAAAAATAAATAATTTGGAGATTAAAATTTTTATTTTATTTAATTTTTATTTTTTTATTTTTCATTTTAGCACTTAGATGGAGGTTCTATATCTAATTGTATGCATCCAAGCTGAGCCAGGAACTCTATAAGGGTCCTTGTGGGCCTCCCAGACATGCCCATTTTTAAGTATCCAGGTTCGCCATCGGACACATTAGTGTTAAATGTGTCTAGGTGTAACCAGTCTGTGTGAGGGGGGATGAATTGCCAAAGGAAAGCGGCAATAGAACAAGGTGACTGAGGGGAACCGTCACTTGTGATGTCTACCCTCCCGTCTCCAGTCACAGGT
The DNA here is from genome assembly GCA_001010745.2 of Gerris buenoi. NCBI lineage: Eukaryota > Metazoa > Arthropoda > Insecta > Hemiptera > Gerridae > Gerris > Gerris buenoi. Next base: position 146,575 of record KZ651797.1, read on the forward strand.
TTCGTAAAATGATCCCAGAGAGGTAATCGCCATATCCTGTCTCCTGTGTGAATACCCGCTATCCTCATTAAATCGAAGAGAGAATCGTTATTTGAAAAAGCCATTGAAGCTACATTTCCCATGATTTCAGGAAGGTCTTTACTAAGCGTTGCAATATCGACAATGAATCTTGGATTTAACTTTCCAGCATAGACTAGAGCGTCGGCAACACACAGCCTTCCATCGGTGTCTACACCTTTAACAACCACAGTTTTGCCGTTCATCGCAGTTATTACATCTCCTGGTTTCATAGCTCTTGCTCCCGGGAGGTTCTCACAAAGAGGTAATAATGCTTTAACGTTAACGGGGATCTGCAGCTTTGATACAGCCCTACACGTTGCTACGACGGCTGCTGCACTACTCATGTCCCCTCTCATATCTCTTAGAGTGTTGCAGTTTTTAAGGCAAAGACCACCACTGTCAAAAGTTACGCCTTTACCTATGAGGACGACTGGAGGAATGTCTTTTTCGCATCCAAAGTAACTTATTTCTAGAAAAATTGGATCTTCACAGGAACCTTTTGCTGTGGCAAGAAACGCTTCCATCCCCATCATTTTTGCCCATCTACCGACTTTAACGTCAACATTTACTCCAGCCTTACAGAGAATTTCTACAGTTCTTTGAGCGAATGCTGAGGGTGTTAAAATATTAGCTGGTGTCTCACTGAGCTGTCTGGCAAGGTTTTGAGCTGCAGACTTTTCAAGACCAATCTGCCAAGCTGTATAAGAGCAGTCATCAAAAAGTTCCAATCTTGGTAGTAATTTTTGTTTTACTTCCCTCTTCAGATCTTGATAAAGCCAGAGACCAAGACTTGCTCCTTCAGCAGCTGATTCGGCGTGGCCAAAACTCTCCACAGCGATCTTCCGAAAATTGAGAGAACTCAGAGCTTGACATCCACTACCAGCAGCTATTCTAATCGCTTCTTTACTCTCGTCCAAATGCTCATCTTCGTTAAAACCGACGCACTCACTCCCCAATCCAACAACTGCAACTGCTGAAAATTCTTCCACTAAACCATAAAATATTCGTACTTCTCCAAGACTAGGTATTTTACCCGACACTTTAATCAATTCTTCCAATTTTCCATCTACAGCCTTATTAAACTTATCAGCTGTTTTAGTGAACTCCGAATGCTTATGACCACTTGTTTCGACTTCTGAATAGACTCCAAGAACCAGACCAGCTCCTACTGGCTCTGTGCCACAAGAAATTAATCTTCTGGTGACTAAACAACTAGAAAAAATGAGTCTAGTCACCGACTTACCATACATATTAATTTAAAAAGGGGGAATTTTTTATATCTCATCTGGATAATCAGAAATTTTCAGGTCGGATATGCTTTTGTTTATAATTAATAGACAGCTAAAATGACAATGTAAATCATTGTCATGTTATAAAGATTCTGATAAGGGAATAAAATAAGGTCCATATCATATCCTTTAGTGCAATAAGTGTCTGACTAACATCAAGCTGAAATTTTGTGAATCAGTTAATCTTTTAGTACCTTTTAAGAATATGTGGTAAGCTAAGTTCGTCTGCGGGACATAGCTTGGCTAAAGGCATGTGAAGAAAACAAGCCGGTGGAGAGCGGCCATGTCCTGTTCTTTCTGATTCTGACTACAAAATTAGTTGATTCTGACTACAAATATTATGTTGATGTTACTTTGTCACTTGATAGGTTAATTATTCTAATATTTCTCTAAATCAAAGTGGTCACCTATTAAGTGACAAGTAACGTCAACTTGATTTTTGGTCTACTAACTAATTTTGTTCTAAAGATCACGAAAATTACATTGTTATCGGTTCAAATTATTTCGGTGCCCCCCCCCCACCCTTTCTTTTTTTAGCTTAGGGGTTTAGGTTTTTACGACATGAAAAAGTACGTAAAAAAAGAAAGATAAAAACATCCAATTAAACCTATTAAAAAAATTAAATTTATTTAAAATAAAATATTAAAGAACACCGATCTCGGTGATATTGCAATAAACACTCCACAATCGTAAATGTTATAATTACCAGTCATATTATTCATAAAGCTACCCTTCCCTCAAAACAAATATTCCCTTACTGAAAAAGACCACATCTTTGAAGAAATTGAAATTTGAATTATTCTATTGTCTTCTTAACGTCATACTGTTCTCTCAATCCTACATAATATCTGCCTTTCACGCTGTAAGTTTTACCCTTCTAATCCATGGAAAGAACTTAGGATGTGATTCATTATTTGAAGAAGCATTATTTGAAACCTCTTCTCTGGTGTCCATTCAATACTTTCATCTTTACATTTTTTATCAGCCATCCATTTCTTTTTTCATTTACGCGCCTCTTTAAATTGATGATCTATGTTAAGGCCTTCAGCTATGGCCCAAGTTTCAGTGACTGCATCTCTTGCATTATTTTCATTATCGACCAATTGTGATATTTTTTTTCTGGAGGAGTTTGTTGACAATGTCAATCCTAGTTAGCTCCTTGAAAATATCAAAATCAAGAAGCAAGAAAATATCACAAATTCAAAAGTGCTAATACTTTTTAAAAGACTCCTACTTCTGGTTTTGTTTCAGAACTTAAGTCAAACATGCTACCATATCATTTAAAGCAGTAATGATTCCTCCAAGATGCTTGTAAATAACTATTACAGCTTCCCACTTTCTTGACCACCTAGTTCCACTCTGTAGCTTGAGAGAGATAGGTATGTTTTTGAGCAAAACTTTCCCATCTATTAGTTGATGCTGCTAAGAATGATTAAAGACAATTTAAGACTCAAAAGTTAGTTTCTGCTTCATGAATGACGCTTGCAGCATTGACCCCAATTAATTTTAGTGAATGAGCAGCACAGGGTACGAATTAAGCAAGAGCATTATTTTCCTGCAGACGGATTTGAACACCTTTGTATTTTCCAAGCATGTTAGCACCGTTGTCATATAACTACCCTCTCTTAAAATCCAAGCCATCAATTTTTTGGTTATTACTTCAGAAAGTGCCACCCGTCTTCTCACTAACTGTAAAAAAAAAAAAAAAAAA
>KZ651797.1:193208-217364 GCA_001010745.2 Gerris buenoi
TTACTATTTTTAAAGTCCAGTAAATTTGGAGCATGATTCTATGATCTTTTTTTTTCGTTGAATGCCCAACACTTGTTATAAGAAGTGGTTTAGGTACAAATCTTAAAATTTACAATTTTTCCATTTTCTTATTTTTACGATAAAAACAGAACTGTTTTGGCTACAGGCTTCATTTTGTAATTACATAAAAGCCAATTAAATTTACTACAACTTTATTTCTTATTACTTTTTTCGTAGAGGAGAGGCTTTATGCCGATATTTGCCCCGAAGCGAGAGCAATACTTAAATTTTTCCTTTTATTGGAAAACACTGCCAATCTTTGAAGCGTCGTATCTCAGTAACTATTGGACGTACAGAGTTGTCGTTGGACGTCAAAAGAAGCCAATTATATTTTCTTCTACTTCATTCCTTAGGAATTTTCTCATAGGTTAACAGTTTTACGCCGATGTTTGCCCCGAAACCAGAGCAGTACTTAAAATTTAATTTTTTTGCAAAACATTTTCCAATTCTTATAGGGCCATATCTCGGAATCTATTGTACTTACAGAGTTGCCGATGGACTTAAATTGTTGTAAATTTATTGTACTGAAAAAATAGTAAGAACACCGAACATGACTCACAATTTACGAGGTACATAGCAGCAACTGAAAAAAGTCCGAGAATTATTCAGTTTTTCACATATTACGCAGCTAGCACTGGTTTTTCGAAGCTGCAAACTTAGAATCACACTACCCTAACTGGTCCGAACAACATATCAAAAAATTAGAACTATCACAAGATGTTTATTTCTTGCATTTTTCCCAAATCATCGTATTTTCGATGCTCTGTAATTAGAAAACCATAGTCCGTAGAGACAAAAGCTATTGATATGAAATGTTAGTAAATTTTCTCCTCTACAAGATTGACAAAAACGATTTTTTCTCTCAGATGCACAGAAAAGGAGATAGAGATAAAAAAAAAACTGAAAAAAGTGGGAAAATTTCAATGTTTTTTAACATTGTATAACTCTACTTGTACTCTATAACTCTGCTTCCACAGGGTCTAGGATTCTGCAAACTTGGGTTTTTACTAGTGGTAAATTTTGTTTATAAAATTTTGTTTACTTGTAAATTGTTTTAAATTACTAGTAGATAAACCGTAGTAGTTTAAGAGGATCCACGATCCCAATAAAAAGTTAAATTTTTTAATCTAATGTGACTTTTGTAAGCTAATTTGCCTAGTTTAAATTCGTCAAAAATTAAGGAACTAATGTGTCATTCCTCATAATCCCTAATATTTCAGCTCATTCCTCTCATCTTTTGCTTTGGTATCTTGAGGTTACGGGTTCGAATCCCGAATAAGGCAAAAGGCCCCTCTTTCGATATTCCGGCGGGCACGAGTTTGACAACTTTTACCTGCTGTGGTTAATTCTCGAGCTTAAATTGGCACATTTTATAAGAAGCTCCCTTGGGCCGAGCAGCAACTGGACAACATTTCTAACTCCTTACTTATAAACTTTTCTTTTGAATCAATTGTGAAAAATAGTCAGCACACTATCTACGTTTTTATCCCTGAAACGACTGTTACTTCGATTTTGTTAAAACTAAAAGTACAATATTTTTTAATTTTTAATCCAACATAAAAAATATAGGCATATTAATAGGGCTAAAATAATATTCACTAATAAAAAATAAAAAAATAAAAAAATAAATCCTTGAATTATAGTGCACATAGCAATAACTATTGAACAGATGAACTTATCAGTCACAAGCACTATTGAAAAAAATAACAAATTAAATTTATAAGATAAAATTAAAAAATTCGCTCAAATCATTGGTAAAAACTATACAGCATTTACGAAACAGTCCATCCATGACTCTATTACTATATTATAAGTCACACATATCAAAGTTTAACAGTCTGATTTTGCTGCTGTTGAGTTGGGTAGTTTTACTATCATTGAATTGTTGTTCAAGTTTTGCCTTACTATTAATCCTGTCGTGAGTCTGGGAGCCGTTTTTCATGGGCAAATATGTATTAGTTAACATTTTTTTCAATGTTTTAAAAAAGACAAGAATATTGGGTTTTTTCAAGAATATTGGGTAGCAACTCAAAAAACCATTGAACTTTGAGTGAAGACTCTAACACGCATTTATCGTTTGCCATAGAGCAGCTGATTTTTCAGCCCATATAATAATAGAAAAGAGGCCGTAAGAACAACGTAAATGTCTGTGAATATTGTAAGTTGTAGGTTTTGAGGCATTGTGCTGACGAGCAGACTAAATATATCACTTCTTTTAACTTCACTTATTTAAAAACTTCATCAGTCCTTAAATAAGTAAGTCCAAAGCATTAATGCATATATTTTCATACTTCCGAAATCTCAGCTTATTGGTCGCCACGTTGTAAGGTCCCCAATGTCCAAAATGTTTGTCTGCGTCTGTAGTTTGTGGTCTGTACAGACGCGTGGACCTTTCCAATTCTCTATGCTCAATGTATGTATTCAGGGCTCATCTAAGTTCTGCATCCCTTTCCTTATAATATTATTAGAAATAATCTTACGCAATGTAACTTGCTGTCTGTCACTCTCTACCTGATTCCGAAAGTTGTCCAGGTCGTGCTCAGGGATTAGTGGACCCATTTCTGACCCTTCCTTATGGTCAATAAATTTGTCCAGTTCGTGCTCAGGGATTAGTGGACCCTCTTTTTTCCCTTCCTTGGTCAAGAAAGTTTGTGAAGTTTGTTGTTGGTTGTAATAAGCTAACCCTGCGGTTACATTGCGTGATTACCTATTTCTAATAATACTAGGTGTGCAATGCTTCCAATATTGAGCCGAGCGTGCTTTTTAATCATATTTATTTATTTTTTCCATTTTTTTTTTTCTATTTTACCAATAGAATGACCTTTCATAGATGAAAATATGCCTAAAAAGATTTATACCTTACTTTCGTTGGTCACTATGAATGACCATGCCTAATTTTGTGCAGATCGGTTCAGCCGTTCAGGAGAAAACTTTTGTACTCCGTACCCCAAACCCTTGGGTACCAATTTGGACCATTTTAGATTTATACCTTCCTGTGGTTGGTCACTATGACCGTTCCGAACTTTGTGCGGATCGGTACAGCCGTTCAGGAGGAGTATGCATAAGAAACAATTGCACTATAAGAGCTTCGCTTCGCTCAGCTCAATAACTGATTGAGCTACAAGCTAACCCCGTGACATCCATTAGATATAAAAATAACTAGTTTTATTGCTTTTGCACCACATATTATCATTATTTGTATTAATTTGTAAATCATCATATCAAAGAAAACAAACTTTTGCGGACGAGACGAATTGTCTCGTCCTTTCAATTAGAAGTAGATATCAAAGGAATCTATCAGACATTGAAATATTTTGTACAATTAAATTCATACTTATAAATCCCTATTAAATGAATAAATGAATAATTAAATATTTAAATAATAATAATTATAATAAAATAATTTCATCGAATCTTGCTTAGGGGTACCATGTATTATGTTATGATAATACATGTATAATAATACACTTATTTTTTACACTTAATATGGTATCTAGTAATGTTACACGTAACACGTGGAGGATAAAGAGAGATTAGCTCTAATGATCTCAATTATTATTATTGAGTCTTTGCTTTATTATTTATTTAAATATTTAAACTTTTATCTAATAAATAGATAAATAGCCTTTGTTACCATATCAATGCGTCAATAAGGAACCAGGACATGCTATTTCTATAATTAGTTTAAAAAAATAAACGATAATGATATCCAAATAAACGATATTGTAGTATCGTTTATCGTTTATGGAAGAGATTAAATAGATCCAGCTCTGAATCACATTCAGCTGAAAATTTCCTATAATCTTTGATAATACACTACTATCGAAGTACTCTAAACAAATAATTGTTTACTGATGAAAAATACAATAAAAATAAAACCAAGAATAGGTAACACTATCAGTTTTAAAATGTTTAAAAAAAATCTATATCCGTTAAAATTACTATTGTTATGAAAGATGATATTGAATATAACATAGTGCAAATTATTAATATGGTTGAACATAAATAAATATTAAAATAAAACCTCATGTTACTCAATAAATATATATTATTCTGTAAATGAATTTTTGATTTCTGATCTTGTTAGCTAAGTTATTTAATTGAATTAAAATTATTTATTTTTTTTGTATATTATTTAGTTAAAATTTATTTTTTAGTTGTTGATTCGCCTGAACAAAACTTTTGTAGTTTTTATGTGTAACTGTTTTAAATATATATATTTATTTTATTTATTTTTTTTTATTTTTTTTTATTTTATTTTTTTTTTTCAGGGTATCCTAATGAAAAGGATGGAAGGTGAGATTAATTTTATTTTAGTTTCTTTCATTAACGCAAGTTAGTGATATTGGAGAATAAATAAATATTAAGGCTATACCACCCTTTGAGGTTAGGAAAAACAGTAAAACTAAAATTATACTGGTTCTAAGCAAGATATTAAAAATCTAATCACAGGCTTCATTCCTAATTTTAATTCTGTACAATTTGAGCCTTATTTCAACCTCTTATGATAAATAGTACAGGCGCCATTTCAATACTACCAGTTTTATCGTTGTATTGAAATGGCACCTGTACTATTTATCATAGGAAGTTGAAATAGGGCTCAAATTCTGCAGAATTAAAATTAGGAATGATGCCTGTGATTAGATTTTTAATATCTTGCTTAGAACCAATACAATTTCTATTTTAATGATTTTTCTAACCTCAAAGAGCGGTAGAGCCTTAAGTAACTATACACTGTCAGGCTTGAGAAAACTGTCAACGCAATGCTTCACTCTCTCATAGATTGGTAGAGGATTTATATATATATATATATATATATGATTTTTGATATTTTGATTTTTGATATATTTATGATTATATAGTGATTTTTGATTGCCTATTTTTATAAACAACAATAAAATCCAAGCCATAAAAACTATAATATTATTAAATAAACATCTGAAACACACATTTTTTCCAAACTATTAAGATATCTGAAAATAATTTACTTAAACAGGAATATAATGTCTTAGAAGTAGTTTTTAAGCTTTTGTTGAGAATGTATTGTCCGAAATAAGCCTCGGTGAAGCATATAGGTATACTTCTGATTAAGATAGTTATCGTTCGTGGTTGCTACACGATAATTGCAGAATATTATTAGAGCATTAAAAAATGTATTAGTGATAATCTGTATTAGGTTTACTGCTAATATCCATCATCAATGTTACCAACTGTACATTTCAATCCTGTTGAAAATGTATTAATTTTTTATTCCTTTTACAGACCAGACTCCCTTGGTCCAGAGTTCACCGATACAGCAGCCGTAGGTAAGTGAATCTAATAGATAAAAAACCTAAAATGTAGTTATAAAAATCTCTTTCTTTCTCTCTCTCTCTCTATATATATTTATATTTATATGTATATTCTTTTACAAGATATAGGTTTGCAAGTTTGCTTCAACTATAATGAGACAAGCATAAAATGCCTGCCACATCTTAAGACCAAACTAGTTTAAAGATTTAATACAGACATGTTTAAAAATAGACTAAAATTGGTGTGGTACATAGCTTCCTCGCATCATATCCACGTACTTTATTGATTTTATGCTTTTGCGAGTCATTATTGTCTAATTGGTTTATTGTCATTATTGAAAACTGTTTCCCCTGTTTTTTTTGTTTTTTTTAATCTACCAAAATTTTTTGGATTTTTTACACAAATTAAAGCACCAAATTAGCAAAAGTTTTGAAGCTATATAGGTGAATATAAATGTATGTTAGTGCACTTGTGAGAGACCATATATGTGCAAATTATGAACTATCATACAAATTTCATTAAAACAAACCGACAGACAGACATGGAACCAAAAATGTTCCCTAATGTCTGAAAGGGAATCCTGTCTTGAAATTTTTTTGAAATCGAAGNTTTTAATTTAAATCAAATTATAATTACTATATTAAACATCTTACTATTTCCTCCATCTGTCTCCCGTTGTAAATTATAATTATAATTTAATTAAAAGTAAAATATACATAGTTCAAAATAATGTCAGAAGGAATGAAAATATTTTTAATTGTAAACTCTACTTACGATTTTTATTAAACACACACATCCTAAAGGAAAAATCGGTCCGAGGTAACTCAGACAAACATTTTCTTATCTGAATTCATATTTACTTAGCCCAGTGTTTTCCATTTATTAGTTTTAGAGTTTTCGTAGGTAAATAATTATTATGAATGTGTTATTAAAATGAATCCATAAAAAAAAAAAAATTCTCCTCGGCAGGGAATCGACTCGGCCTCTCTCCGTCCACGATTAAAGCTATTTTTTCAGGAACTAGATTTTTCTCGATAAAACGTATATAATTAGATTTGTATTAAAATAGACTTAATTTAATTGTTTTTATTTTAAATAAAAATCGTCGGAACCGTTTCACGTTTTTTTTTTGTGGCTAAGAGTTTTTGGGGGGTAGCGGTTCCAATTTTGGAGTTAAAATACACAGGGCCACCCTAACCATAGGGCTAAATGGGCTACAGCCCTTGCGGCGCAAGCCTTTAGGGGGCGCCAATTTTTATTGATGTTATACCTATTAGGTTTCCGGTTATGAAAATTTTAAAGATGGTTTGAAGAAAATATACGAAGAGAATTTTCAAAAAAATGCAACAAAAGTTGAAGCTGAGAGCTGAGGGGTTGTTAAATGAGTTCAACCCACTGGAAAGAAAAGAGAAGGTGTTGATATTTACTCAATATTTTGGTTTCTAGTCAATTTAAAAAAAAAAAAAAGCTGCAAAGTTGTGCGAAACATATAACGACGATGTAGGAAATAATTTTATTGTGGAGTGCCTATATATTTTAAACATGTACATTTATTGGAAAATAAAGAAAATATACCTACTGTGGAACTTAGTTTAAAGACAATAATCGACTTGAAAATTCTACATTTCCTAACGTGGCCACAGCTCTACGAATTTTTTTAAGTATTGCCTCTACAGATTGCAGCGGCGAAAGATCTTTTTTAGCATTGAAATAACAAACAATTATCTACGGTCTTCTTTGGGATAGAGAAAATTAAATGATTTAAGTATTTTATCAATAGAAAATGACTTATTTTATAACCTAAATTCGTGTGATATTATTAATCAATTTATTATTATTGCTAAAGAAAAAACTAGGAAAATAAATATATGATACTTTTCCTTTTTATTCTTTCTTGTCTATACAGGTTTTTTAATACATATCTTGTATAAATCATATTTTTTTGTTTAGTCTACATATAATGGTAATAAGGTTTTCTACTTCTTCTGTAATTACGCCCGGTCCTTCCAGCCATTCCGTGATTTTCTTAAGGAAAGGAGCGCATTTTTTTTAGTAGCCCAGGGGCGTCGAATATCTTAGGACGGCCCTGAAAATACATTTCTGGATTTCGTCTCGGGACTCGGGATATGATTATTCTGAATCATAAATATGCAGAATTTCGTCAAAATCAGCTCAGTAGTTTAGGTTCCACGTGTCTTCACAGACGACAGACAGACATTTTTTAAAAAACATTTTTTTGGATTCAGGGGACCTCAAAACGTGTAAATCCATAAAAATCTTGAAATCTAATTTTAAAAGTATAATGCATCACCCATTTTAAGGATTATAAGGCTTTTAAAAGTCAGCTTTATTTTCAATGGAACATTAAACTTAATCATGAAAAATTTATTGAAAACGGGTGTTTTCAAGCGCTTTCCGTCGCATTTGTTTTAAGCTAAGCGCATAATCCTAAAAGAGAAGCTTTTATACTTGTCCTCTTTTTCGTTTATCAATAATTTATTTATTTTTTATTAAGCCTTATGTATTCAATGTTAATATTTACAATCAGAGTTTTAAATTAGTTCTTTTATTAAAAATAATGGTTTTTCTTTGGAATAAAGCAAAATTTTAAAATAACTCAAATAAGCCAAGACAAAAATTGAACTTTAAAATAATATGATCAAGCTCATAATTTTGAATGATATAGTTGTTAGTTATAGAACTGGTATTAGTGTAAAGGAAAATAAAAATTGTCTCTCCACGTAAAATATACTTTTAAGATAACCTCCATAGACGCTCCCATATTTAACATTATTAGTATAGTATAACAAGAGGGCTAAGAACCACTTGTTTAAGTATAGACCAAGAAATTAGGCCTACTTGAAATATATGACTAAGTTTTAACAAAATTAAATACATATATCAACATGACAAAATACCAGTAAAAGATATTTTAAAAGATAAGAGTATAATACACAACATTTTTTAAAAATTTATTTAGATTTAAGAAATATATAAGACACAAATTTATTACAGGCTTATAATAAAAATGCTTAGTTTAAACAAAGGTTTTATTATAACCTATGAAAGAATAGACTGCCAATTGGTGTGGCACATAGCTTCCTCGCATCTCGCATCCTATCCTCGTACTTTATTGTATTTATTTCCTTTTTACTTTTCCTCACTACTAATAGTAGGAAAAGTATTGTTTTCACCAAAAAATTATTTTTTCGAGATTTCAACGGAATTATCCGTTTTAGGTGATTTTAAGACCTCCTGAGTGGTTTTCAGCATGACGTATGTATGTGTGTATGTGTGTACGTGTGTATGTATTTGTGTTATCGTCGTAGCGCCCAAACTATTTAACCTAGAGAGTTGAAATTTGACAGAAAAATCAGTCCTAACCTGTAGTTGTGCCACCCGGAAAATCAACTTTTTTCCGCCATCTTGAACCCAGTTAGCTTAGTCAGCAAAAATTTTAAAAAAATCGTAATAAATCGAAAATGGTCCTGATCGAGTTTAAATTTGGCACGAATGTACCTCTCTGTATGACAAACAAGCCCTCCAAATTTCATTTTGATATTGGCCGCCATTTTTAAGTTATAAATTTTTGACTTTTTAAACTTTGACGGCTAATAATACTGAAATTACATATAGGTTTTTGACTTATAGCATATCGTTGGAACCGGAAAAAATTAAGGAACACATATAAAAAACCCCGATGAAATTCTATTAATTAGTTTAAAAGTTATAAGTGAATATAATTATTTATTAGTGCGATCATTTTGATGACGTCAAAGTTTGTTTACATCTGTCAAAATACCGCCAAACTTCAAATAATTAAATAAAATATAGATATTAAAAATAAGGTTTTTGCTTCCGAGCTTACCGAAGGTAACGGAAGCTATGTGATCGTTTTGAAGAACGAAAATATTTTATATCTCCGATTTCAAAAATTCCAAGACAGAAATCCGTTTCAGACATCAGGGAACATTTTTGGTCCCGTGTCTGTCTGTCGGTCTGTCTGTCTGTCTGTTGGTCTGTCGGTCGGTCTGTCGCTCAATTTTGCGAACCACCATATCTTAAAAACTACACTTCCAATTTTAATACAATTCAGGTGGTAGGTCATAATTACCCTATTGTTGGTCCCATATAAGTTTCAACTTTCTGCGCTTATTTGTTTATCTTCTACATGCACACAAACATACATTTATTTACTGCTATATCTTTAAAAGTAATCATCCAATTTTTATGAAATTTTCATGTTTTGTCGAAAGTAGCTAGCAGATGGCACCTGCCAAATTTCAACCGTCTGCGCACTTTTAATCGTACTAAATAATACGTCTATATATTATAAAGCCGCGTGGCTAACTGACTTATACTGACATTAATGTTTACCCACTTCCAGAAGAGCTAGAGACTTGCGGTTTGCGTCTTCAACACGCAACGTCCATATTTTGAACCAAAATAATTATGAAAAGTTCACTTTTACCCCTCCTTCCCCCTTAAAAAAATAAAAAGGCCGAATTGATTTTTAGCTATATTGAGGGCTTAATGCAGCGAAACGGTAATTCGTGTTGAAAAACTGATAGCACCAGCGGCAACGGATTTTAAGGATCTACATCTTTAGTTCTATGACTTTTTGTCGTATTCTCATCGGTTGTACCTTAGATCACAATAATTTTGGTATTTTTTTGGGTTTATTTTTTTCCTTTTTGTCTTTGAGTGGTCATAGTTTCTATAATAGTTGACCGATTTTATTTCTGATTGAGGTGCTTGAATCTCACACTAATGCTCTTTTAATTTAGCATATTTTATTTCATTAGTTCATCCTTTTTGCTGAGAAATTGAGAGTAAACTTTTTGACAGCGTGCCGTGTCACGTGACGACTTTTTTTTGTTTTTTTATTGTTTCATATATCATTTTAAAGGCCTTGATATGTACATTAAAGCTATTTTATTTATTTATTTTTTAAAAATTAGGTACACCCACTTTTGTACCGATTTATAATTTTGTTGTAGGTTAAAGGGTTTAAATAATTTTTTTAATTGTTTTTTTTTTTTATTTATATTTATTTATTAGCTTAATTAATGCCCTTTTGTATTGTTTGTTTTTTGAAAATATAATTTTGGTACCTCAAAGTACAGGGGTACAAAAATATCAAAGAATAAATCATATTTATAATATGCAGTATATCGTTGAAAAGCTCTTGAATAGTAAATTAATTTTTGTTATATTCAATTTTGTGATATTTTTAGTTTTGAGGCGGGTAAAATTGAATAAAAAAACTGTTTATATAGCAGACGATTTTGTTGCTGGGTTATTTGTTTATTAAATTTATTATATGTGCGCTAACTTTTGGCGCATATTGGGGGCTTTGTTTCTTCAAAAAAATGTTGGTTATAACCAACGTTATAAAATATTTACTGGAACAGTCCCGCGCCGTTCTAACTTTTTGATTATTTTTATCGAGGTATTTTTACTCGTATTTCTTTAACTGACCGTTTCTTTGCTTACTATATACTATATCGCAAGGAAGCTATGTGCCACCCTAATTGGCAGATTATTTTTTAATGTGTCAAAATTGTTTTGATATTTTACAAGAATTAAAGTATCAATTTTACAAAAGTTAAAAAGCGCAGACGGTTCAAATTAATCTAGGGCTATCTTCGGGTTACTTTCTATAAACTATAAAAGGTTCGTTAAAATCAGGTGTAAATAAATGTATGTTTGTGCCCATGTGGAATAAAAACAATTAGGCGCAGAAGGTTAAAACTTATATGGGACCTACAATGGGCTAATTATGACCTATAACCCAAATTTCATTAAAATTAGACGTGTAGTTTTTAAAATATGGTGGTTCGCAAAAATTGAACGGCAGACCGACAGACCGACCGACAGACTGACAGACAGGCACGGAACCAAAAATGATCCCTGATGTCTAACAAATTTCTGTCTTGGAATTTTTGAAATCGGAGATCTAAAAATTTTTCGTTCTTCAAAACGATCACATAGTTTCCGTTACCTTCGGTAAGCTCAGAAGCAAAATATATTTCTATAAAATGGTTCCCGCGATTTTTATTAAAATTTTCATGAAGTAGTCTATTTAAATACGAAAGTTAAATCGGCCCTGTTAATTTTAACTTACGAATCAAACGATATAAGCCGGTTCATCGATAAAATCTCCTTTTTGTCAAAATATACAAATATGTTTCTTAGTCATACTTGATTGATTAACTACTAACTAAGAGGCATGTTTGGCAACGAATCAGTCAATTATTACAACATCGATTCCTAGCCAAGAAATAACATCATTGGCCTATTTCAGTTTGCCAAATAATGCAAAGCAAAATTTTTACACTCATTGTAGTCTGAGAATCTAAAAATTCCAATAACATGTAGAATGTAGAATAATAAGAATAAAAATAATCCTTGAACAGGTGAATACGATTAAACAAAAGAAATTGTAATTTTAGCTCAAATCCAATACCAAAGAAAAACAAAAGTCCCAGTTTAGTTAGAATTTATGAGTTAAATACTAAAACAATAAAAATGCAGTTATCTAGACTGTAGATTTGATTACAGGCAATCTTAAGTAATGAGTTTGAGTCGGGAAGAGGGTATAATAGACAACTTGCATAAATTTTTAATTGACTAGCGCCAATTTCAAGTCTGCTACGATAGAGGAATAGCAGATGCTGATTTCTGCTAAATTTGATCTGCTTTTCTGCTGATTGATGCCGATATCGTTACTTCAAAACAAATAAGAATACTAATAATTACAGTTATAAAATAAAGTAATAGAAAAAAAACAATAAAAATATGTAAATAACTAAATCGAGAAGCTTTTTTTAAAAAAAAACATCGTTAAGTTGTAATCGACTGTGATAAAAATGGAGTAAATATGGTATCAACAATAAATGTCATTTGCACTCTACAGAGGTTTACAGGTTTTAAGTTTATTAGTTAATAGAAAATATTGATAAATTACTTTTATTTTATGTATTTAAGTTATGTTTATTTATGACATGATACATACATTGTTCGTCAGAATATATTATATTTCCCAATTTATGAAAGATTTTTGTGATTTCTTTGCAGGAACATATTACAACAATTATACGTATTTTGATTGGACTGTGTACATTTCCTACTGTTTATCTAGCATTATTGACAGAAATGCTATTAATTATTGGATTGACAAAGCTATATTTGCACACGTACAAACATAATACCACAATACAAATACAATAATAAAAAATTCAAGGTAAAAAAGGCAAGGTGCAACGATTGTAGTATATTTATGAATTAGGATCATACAGCTGTTCCCAAACCACCGAGATATATATGCAGATATATTACATTTCTTTTTTTTGTGAAATTGACAGAATATTTGTTTTATCCTTCGTCATAGTTAGTTCAAATTTAAAATAGAATTTAACTGATAATAATAATAAATCACTATGGAGTGATAGATCACTACAAGGACGAGACATAATCAAGTCTTTGTTAATTCCGAATGTAATTGATATTTAGACTTCAAGGGAAGTACATTATACCTCCTAAACTCATTAATCCTCCAAGAATTTATTAAAATCATTCTGCACGACCATAAAATGTGCAAGTTTTTAGTAAAAAATAACAGTGACCATATAAAGCGAGCTATTCTAAATGATTTTTTATTAACTTAATATAAAAATGTTTTATTGGTTGAAATTCTATTTCAAAATAGCCTACCAATTAGTGTTTCTCAAATTCTTTTACGAACTTGATTGAATGATGTTGTACGCTTTGATAACCCATTATTTTCTAATTTATTTTATTATAAAAAATTGCTTCTGAAGATAACAGAAGTATGCGATCATACTAAAAACAATTTTTTTTGTTATGTTACCGAATTAAAATATTTCATGGCAGAAATCTGTTTCAGATATTACGGAACATTTTTGGTCTCGCGTGTCTGTTCAATTTTGAAAACCATCACATCTTAAAAACTAATTGAGTTTTAATGGAATTTGGATAGTAGGGAAAATTAGGACATTTTTGGTCCAATAAGTTTTCTATATCTTCCAATTTATACCTATATCTTCAAATGTACTCATTTAATTTTAAGGAAATTTTGATGGTTTGTCGAAAGGAACCTGCAGACAGTCCCGCAGATTAATATCAACCACATGCACACATTAAATATTCCTAAATTGATATGTACTTTTATTCGTGTAAAAAAATCAATTATGTTAATTTTATGATTTTGTAGCCTATTATTCTTTATTAATTGAATTTTATATTATTTGTTTCATTTAAATGCTTCCCCTTTTGTTTTACATCAGTCAATATTGTTTTAGTTTTTTTATACACTAATAAAAGTGTCAAATTAAGCAATATAATGTGCGCAGGCGGTTGAAATTAATCTGGGTCTGTCTGAGGGCTACTTTCGCAAAACCATATAAATTTCTACTTTTGATGATAAAAAAATATATAAGGGTAAAAGTTAGAGAGGGGTTACTCAGGATATTCCGGGTATCTTCAAAACCATCATAAAGGGTTCTAAATGATAATAGCACTAAATTAAAATGAACATCTATTAAATAACTTGCACTGCTGTCTGTCAAAAGTTTTAGTCATATTTAAGGGAGTGAGAACAGAAATTGTTTTATTTATTTTTATTTTTCTCTTAGCTTACGAAGATATATGTCTTGTGAGAAGAGAGGTTGAGCAAAAGTTGAAATTAAATTAAGGAGGAAATAATATTAAAAGTCTAAGTTTATTTTCTTAGTTTATACTTCTCGGGAGAAATGAAACTCTAAATATAACGAGAATCTAAATCCGGTGAAGCAACTCTAGTGAATAATATAATATTAAAATATTTGATTACTTTATTCTTAAAACATTTCTTTTTAGTTCTTTTGAGATAAATAACCATTTAAAAGTGTTGGTGTTTGCTTTATAAAGAAATAAATAAACTTAAAACTCTTAAATAATTTGTAACTCATTTTTTGTTAACCGCAGATGCATTTTTTTTGGAAAATTAATCTATCTTAAATTGGCTTAAAGTGAAAGAGAAACGAGTTACCTATATAAAGCCTTGCGAATGTTTATTGTAAAGCCAATATTAAGTTTTCCCCTCCAAATCGAGCATTCAAACTATAACCAAAATATAATGTAAGCGGGGGCAACAAATAAACCGAAGACCTATAGATAAGCTTTTTTTTATCTATATTTGTTAAATTCATTAAGGGGTAAAGGATAGCGGTAAACAATTCTTCCAATTCTAATTAATTCTGAAATCAAAGATTGGAAAATCAAAGGGGCTATTAAGAGCTATGTATTTGGCTGGGAGGCTAATGAGAGATTAATATTTTGTCATCTAGTGTATGGCTTTTCCCTAAAATTTTCAAATCAAATTAGTTGTAAGAATACTGTACTGTGAAGATTCTAAAATATGTTCCAACAAAATACACCTTTATAACGGAAAACCGCGGTGAAACAAGGAACTTATAAAACTGTCTCACCACGTAAATTCTTAAGAACATTATCAGTCATATGTCTTCATAAGAACATCATCAGGACCGTAATGTGGAAATAATATAGTTACATTAGGAACAGGAAATAAATTAAAGGATAGTCAACTTCATGTCGGAGATGGACATAATAGTCCAGGAGATAGCGTGCAAAAAAGTGTCTGACTAACATCAAGCTAAAATGTTGTATACAAGTCAATCTTTTAGCGCCTTTTAAGAATATGAGGTCGGCTAAGTTCGTCTGCGGGACATGGCTTGGCAATAGGCATTTGAAAAAATCAAAATTGCGGAGAGCGGCCATGTCCCGCCAATTATGGTGAACAATATGATTTTCATGATCCTGAGTACAGAATTAGTTAGTAGACCAAAAATCAAGTCGATGTTATTTTCACTCTTGACAGGTTAGTTAATCAAATATTACTAAAAATCAACGTTGTCCTCTGTCAAATGACAGACTAACATCAACTTGAATTTTCAAAATACACGTGGCGATATACCTGACAGGTAAACCTGTACAGGGTACAGGTGATCCGGAGCGTGTGTGTATCATACATAACTGTGCAGTAATGTCATAATTTGATAGCGCACGCGCTCCGGTTTACTAGTGCAGGTCACCTCTACAGGTTTAAGTACCATAACGTATACGTATAAGTACGCAACGATAGCTGGCGTTATTAGAAACAATTATGCAGAAAAAGGGTCAGATGTTGATTCAACGAAAACACATAGCTGCTGCGATACTTGCACGAAATTATCATGAGGACGTAGAGTGCTATATCCTTATAATTTATAACTAGGAACGAACATAGAAAAATAAAAAGGATTAGAATAAAAAGGAACGAACATAGCATACCTGGCTATCAAAGCAAGTGATTTTTTTTCAGGACTATTCGTTTTGGGCAGCATTTAAACTATACAATATCAGCTTTAGTTAAAGCCACATATAATGTATTCAAAAAGCAATGTTTATTAAAATAAGAAAGTATTTGTTTCCTTGTTGTTTGCATCAATGACAAAAAATCAAAGTTTGGCATTTCCTCCAGTACATAGAAATAATTAATATAAGAATGTATTGTTTCCTCAAGTTATTTGCATCAATGAAAAAATAAAAATAAAGGTTACAGTTTAACTACGATAGCTATTATACAAAAATGTTATAATATAACATTGGTAAAACCAAATTTTACTTGAGAAAATATCTTTTCCTCAAATACTTTTCCGTATTATTAGTTTACCATTCATACGATGAATAAATGAGTAACAAAAAAGCTATTTGAAACTATTGTGATATTTATATGCGTAATTAAATTTGTGCATCGTTAATTTATCGTCTTTCTCTAATTACGTCTATTAGTTAAATGACCTTCAAAATTGACTTACACGGAATAGTTTAAGCAAAAAAGAAACTACAACATCTGTGTCTTTGTTGAACAGAAGAGAATAAAGAACAAAAATACACTTAAAATAGAGCAGACTTGCTTGTAAAACGATTGAAAATAATGTCCCAACATCTTAAATCTCTCACATGTTTAAAATAACAAAAAGAATTTTGAAAATTTGGCAGACTATTAAATTATACAATATCAGAAGAGGAAAATACATCTTTTATTTAACCTTGAAAAGAAATTCCCAAGCCATTTCAATGAGTGGTTATACCTGAATAGTTTATTCTGGAGTTGACGCTTTTTAATTGTAATGCTGTAGGAGAAGTTCTACTTAGTAAAATGCTTCAAGATAAATTTGAATAATTTAAATTTCAAAATCAATTATAACGTCAATAAATACTAAAATTCTTATAAGTAAATAAGAATTAACTTGGCTGGTTTCCCCAACAATTTAATCCAAATTATTTTTGGAATTACAATAATAATGAACAATTATAGAAAGTTCGAAACAAATATTTCAGAATAAATTTTTGTTTGTAAAGAAAGTAATAAAATTTACTTTGCGATATGTTTTGACTCATTACCCTTATTTTAAAATTCATATTTTACTATTTTGGTAGTATTCATACTACGGAAAGATTAAATTGTAATTTAAATGAAATTATAATTATTATTAACTACGGGAAACAGACAGAGAAAAATAGACTCCAGCGCCGGGATTTGAACCACGGGCCTCTATATTTCCAGTATAGCGCTCTAACCTTATTATTAATATTATTTTAAAAGGTTGATACTATCTATTTTTGTTGCTCCAACAGAAATTTATATTAAATGATAAAGCCATACTCTTTTATATGGAGAGCAATTTCATGTTCCCGCATAAATAATTCCTGGCTAGATCAAAAGAGGGACTGACGGCAGCACCTTAACTTTGATGTTGCTTGTGATTTACGGTATGTCTTCCAACTGCGAAAATACTTAAATATGCAGGAACTGTAACAATTTACGCATCTCGTATCGGCGAAAGAGATCTTTGGTTTGTGGACAATGCCAAAGATAAATATGGGGTATTAATAATTTGAGCTCTAAAATGAATGATTTACTACTCTGGTGCTTAATCAAAGCTATCAAAAAAGAAGATCGAGAAGTCAGGTTTTACGTATTACATATTTTCCAAAACAAAATAAGTATACTTGATATTGCTAAAAGTAACTACAATTTGTAGAAATTCTGGTTATCCTTTATATAATCGAGTAGTGTCCCAACGTTTCCCCTCGAAATGATTTTTATTGCAAAGCTGAGGCAAAAACAAAAACATTTAATCTAATATTAATAAATGTTTTGATTTGTTGGTCTGTAAATAGATATAATATCTTATCTAAATTAATTAAATTAACTTACTTAATTTTACTTTTTTTCTATAAAGTTAAGCCCTTTTCCACGGGCCTAACGACTGGTTTAATATAATAAGGCAATTCTTGCACTGTTTACAGATTAGCACTTCTTCAATATCATATGGCCCAGTGGTTCTAAACCGGGAGCCTCGAAAGGTATTTAGGTACTATATTTATTATATTTGGAGATTATAAGGTGGCTGTAGTTACCAAAAGGTTAAGAACCACTTATATAGCCTATACAAATTTGTATAAAAAAATACTGCAATTGTTAATAACAGCAATAACCACAAAAAAATTAATGTGTAGCTTAAAATAACTACAATAATGAGAACTTTCGTAAAATAAATGCGAACTTTAATTATTCTTGTTCAGCCAATTTTTAGGATTTCATTTCCTTATTCCATTAAATGAAAATTTATTTAATGTAATTATAGTAATATTTTTAATTTTTGTTTCAGATCAGTGCTTCTACTCGTGTATATGGAAATATTAAAAAGACAAGAGGATTATCAATATACTTTTTAACAGATTAGGTAAATTTTATAATAACCAATATAAAAGATACTCATATAATAATAATTACAGCAAGAACTTGGTTAGTTTTTTGTAAGAATATTGTTCTTACATATTTTTGATAGCTGTAGATCATATATTCTTGTGTTTACTTACTATACATACTTGTGTATACTTTAATTACCAATGTAAAGACACCTATTTCATGTACATATATTAAAAAAATAAATACTTATGTTAAATAATTTATGTACTTATAAAAATAATTTATGTTTATTTGTTTTTCAAAACAGCTTTTAAATTTCAATCAAATAATAGAGATTCATTTTGATTTAACATTCACTATTGTATTTTAGTTTTTTTACAAAATAAAATATAAATGTTTTCCGCAAGTTAGCTTTTTACTTTCTTGGTAACTCAATTTTATATATTTATTTAATGGTATGTGTCATTCTTACAATACATTAGAAAACTAGTACTTATTATGTTTTGCTTTTTTCTTCTCCCCTGTAATAATTATTATCTATTAATTCACAAACCAAATTATCTCAATAGGCTTAATTTTTTACAAAAAAATGTTCCACAATAATGGTCAAGGGTTGCAAAAAATCTATCAGATAGTAACAACAACGAGCCCTTGTAATGACCCTGAAAATACTAAAGAAGGGTATCTTTAAAGGGTTAAATATAGGGACCTCCTTTTCCTTTGGCAGAATCTTGAAGTAAATATAAAATGTAACATACAAAAAAGATTTTTTTTTTTTTGTCAAGACAATAATAACAGGTTTTAAAAGTTCGAATATTTATGCCATTAGCGTCTCCAAAATAAATAATTCAATGCGATAGCAAAAAAAAATTAGTCAAAAAGGAGCGTTTTAAGTTTTGTGGTTCTAGCTAACATAGGGTGTGCAAAACCTGAAAGCCGTTTATGTGTAACGTACATTTTGTTAAACCTCGTGGTGCTTTAGGCCCATTTATCCTTTCTTGGGTATGTAGCCCCAAAGTCTATGGGCTCTACAATTTGAGTAAGTTATTGCCCAACTCAGTCGATTGGCAGTGTGGGCGGGGTTTTGGACAGTGTTGGCTGTTTCCTGGCAACTGATTTTCCTTGGTTAAAATAAAAGATGAAATTGGACGCCACCCCATTCAAATAATAAAAAAAAGGATTACTGGCAAAGAAAAAGAAAGGGGACTTATAGCTTGAGCACTTACTGGAGTAACTCAGAGGAAAGCAAAAATAGAAACTGGAGAATGGGGAATCCAGTGAGAGGAAATAATAAAAGGTAGGGTATCTTACAATATAATTAAATAAATAAATCAAGAATTAACTTAATATGTGATCACTCTTTATTGGGCAAGTGGAACCTTCACTTGCCTTGGCCCAGGGTACAAACAAAAAAAAATATATATACTTCTGTGAAACAATAACTTAAAAAAAATATATACATTAAATTCTGTTTTAAATAGAGTGACTACTGAAATAATAATATAAATTAAAAGATTCCCTAACAAAAAAACTGACTTTGCTTCCTAAGGGCCCTTTCACAGTAATCTCCTAAGAGCAGTCTTCTGCTCGAAAAAAAAAAAAATGAATATACTTATAAACTGGAGTTGTGCTATTAACTTAACTGGGCTATTGTAAATAATAATAAACTTAATGGTTCTAATACAATATACTGTTCAAACGGAAAAAAAAATAGTAGATGGTAGATATAGTGTGAGGGACGAGGGAAGACCCTGGGAGGAGTGGGGGAAGAGGTCCAAGCCGTCCCACTCTGGAAGGTTCAAGAGAATATAAATTTGGTCGATCTTACTTTATAGTTATTTCCTTAACAGATGTTCCCCGACTTCGACGCTCGCGGCTCGATCAGGACGAACGTGTAAGGGTCGTCAGCGGACTTAAGTTGGCCCACGAAGCAGTCACTGGCGTCTCAGCAAGCAACCAGTTTTATCCACTCGCGTGTTCTGCTTCGTTGGATCCTATCCTAAGCTGCACAAACTTAAGCACTGACTGTCCCTATAGAGAGTAACTTTTTCTCACCACACAAGTGCTCTTGCACCACGAGATCACAGACACCTAACCTCTCCAGATCACCCAGTGTCGTCACCAAAAAGAAAAAGAAGAATAAAACTAAAGAACTACCAAAAAGAAAGAAACTAATTAGCGACTGCCCTAAAATAATAATGAAAAATACCTCTTAACCATCAACCAGAAAATGAATCCGCCCCTAAATTTTTCTAGATCAAAAATTCTACCGGGTGGATAATGAACTTAAAATAAATCGTTACAGGTAGTGCGTAACTTGGACTTGTTTTGATGAAGATTATTGTTTCTTTTTTTGTATAATAAAGTTTTCACTTCTGCTACACATTTCTGTCATAAATAAGGGCTCTCATTTAAAATTTTAAAATTGTCCTTATTGGGATTTTCAGCACCATTCCAAGGCTCGTAGATGCAACCATCAAATAGATTTTTTTATGCAAAATATTCATTTGTAAAACTTGATGAACTGATATGATTGACCGTTCAAAAACTTTTTGGAAACCTTATGTATAATTAGTTTTTTGGAAACCTTATGTATAATTAGTTTTTTGGAAACCTTATGTATAATTAGTTGCTCTGACTGATATTTTGTGGTACCACTTCATAATTATGATTAGAGAGTAACACAACAAGGGAAACAGTAGGAAGTAACACAACAATATTGTCACCACATTTATTTTTTATATTAAAACTCAGAAACCGAGCATATACTTGATGTTGATAGTTATAAACTTCTACACTCGTGCGAAAAAAATAGGAAATTGTACCTCTTAGAAAACTTGAAAATTCAAAGAGCTATTCAATACGAAACGGTAGCACGTTTTGATGAAAAATCTAATCTCTGCTCTAGTAAAACCAATAAAAAATATTGTTTTTAAATAATATCTAGGAGTAATAAGGTAAAATATTTATTACTTACTACCAAACTCTCTAGTCATAAACGTTATACGAGTACATATTCATTGAGAAAGTGCGATTCAATTTTTATATTTAAATGTTTGAACTAAGTCAAATAAAGTGAAAAAACTCTAAGAGGGAAATATGATTAGTAAAATGTCTATTAACATTGGCAAATATTAAATAATCCAAATTACAATTATCAATAACTACGGGAGACATACAGAGAAAAATACACCCCCGCATTTATATGTCTCCCGTAGTTATTGATAATAGTAATTTGGATTATTTAAAATTTAATCTATCCGTAGTAATAAAACTACCAAAAATTTAAAAATTGAATTGGCAAATATAATTTAATGATGATAATATTTAATGACAAAAATCAACTACATCAAACTTTTGCTTCCAAGTTTTGTTTGCTATTAGTAAGTTGAAACCATGATACTTCTTACCAACAGTTGATAAACTGTTAATTATTGTCGTTAATAATATAGTTTAAAAAATGCAATATTTTAATTAGCTTAAGGAATTCAAATTTCATTACATTAATTAAACGGAAAATTTAATTAAATGAATACGGAATATGAATTTACCCTGAACCAATTAAGCTCTTAAGCTCTGGCTTCCTGGGAGAGCGGTGCCGTTATCTAGCGGTATGACGTCCCTGTGGTTGGCGAAATATTATGGCCGTCTTAACTCAATAGCAGTGGATGATGTCACGGTGGTGGACGTAAAATGACGGCCGTCAACTCTATAGCAGTGGATGACGTCATTGTGGTGGACGAAAATGACGGCCGTCAACTCTATAGCAGTGGATAACGTCACTGTGGTGTACGTAAAATGACGGCCGTCTTATCGGTGTCAAACTTAGAATGAAATTGTCTTGCAATTACGGTGGAGAATGGTCGATATAGACTTATCATTTACATACATAATCGAGTAGAGTTCTGATAATGCACCTCAAAATGATTTGTTATTGCTAAGCTGGGGCAACCACATTTCATTCACGTTCGTTTTGATTTGTTGGTCTTCAAATAGATATAATAACTTATTTTAATAGATATCTAAATTAATTTTACTTTTTTAAAACTATAAATATAAAATTAAGTCCATTGCTACGGGCTTATCAGCTCGATAGTGTATACAACTGAAAACCTGATTTTTAACAGTAATTACGATATTACTCCACAGATTATGTTATAACTGGGCTTTTTAGAATTCTTTACATTTAACATTATACATAGCCTTTTGATTTATGATTCATAACAAGATCAATAAATATTTCTTCCTCTTCCTAGTTCACATTGTTTTTACTAATTTTATTGCATAACATTTTCAGCGCTACAAGGAAAAACGTTTCAAAACAATGTTCACCGCTATGACGGTCATAAAAAGGCGTCACTGTTATTTGACGTTGTTGCTATCAACGTCCCCTAGAACACCAATGATATTTAGTTTAATGTCAACGTTTAAGCTGTCACACCTCCTTTAGAAAATTGCTTTAGGAAAGATTTGAATCTAGTTAAAAATAAAAAAGTTTAATATAATTAATTTAGGTAGTTCTATTCCTTTCCCTAATTATGAATTAATAAACTGTAATTGTGCAAAGAACAATATCTATACTACTTAAATATACCTTTTACTATTTCCCTATTTTTTCTACAGTAAATTTATTTCTTGCATAAAAGAGATTTATCCGAAATTGTATGAAAACGTGTCTGAAAACGAATCTGAAAAATAAGAAATTAATTGAATAATATTTTTTACTTGTGGGTTAAATTAGATAAGCATCTTTATTTTTTCTGACAGTGACACATCTGTTGATCATTTTTTGTTTGTTTGGAACTAAACCAAGAGAGTCAATGTCGAGAGTATTTGCGTGTAATTCACAAGAGGAAAGGACTTCCAATTAGAGCTCGACTTGGGAGGGTCCGGTATTGACAAGTTCTCTACTAAAGACCTTTGGAACATGGGCCCACAAAGAGAAACTAGAATTTAAGGCAGGACCTTCTGAAATAAGGACAGATTTCGACTGAAATTGACAACGAGAGAAGCAATCTACTAAATCAAATAGTCAAAAACTCTACTACCTTGTTCCTTTTAATGATTGCTAAGGAGACTAAATATGATGTGAAGTTTAGTAATTAAAGGAATGGACAGTTTGAGTCACTTCATATAGGAATAAATAAAGATTAACGTTGAAATTTTAACATACAAAAAATGAGAAATATTATATTATATTATATTATATTACAGAATATTGATTTACTGCAAAAGTGGAAGTCTTAATCTGTGTTAGATCTTAGCATACATCACTTAAATGTTTAAAGGCTTATATGCAGAAATAACATTAATCATGATTATTTCACATTTGGATCTTGATGATTATTTCACATTGGATCCCCACTTTATCTCCTAAGGCTTAAATTACTATAATATGGCTTGTATTTAGGTATCATTTCCCCCGAAAATCGGAGTGCCGCAACACCATAATATTGTCAAAGCTTAAAATAAGCTTAATAATCTTTCTGCAATATTTTTGAGATGACTACTAATAACAGGGGTGCCCATCCCCCCCAAGGCCTATGGCGCAATTCCCCCCCCCCCAGAGCCAAAATTTTCCGGGGGCCCTCTCCCGGAAAATTTTGAAAAAATATGACCTCTCACAACAGTGGTTTTATGCATTTCTGGGGTGAAATTGAATATGAGGTGAATGTAAAAATGTGTATTAAAAAAAAGGCTTTTTTTTACTCTCTTGGGTCTGGGGGGAGGGGATGTGCCCCCCTGGATACGCCACTGATGCTCATTCATGTCTTAATAACATTTATAACAAGTCACCAATCAGAGATTATGTAAAATTGTCATCAAAAGTTGCTTCCGATCTTAACCCGGCCCTTTAGATCAATTTCAGTTTTAGTGCATTGCCCTGAAATGTATAATAAATTTGTCTTGGATTTATAAATTAAAAATAAATATAGTGGTATAACAGATACAAACACCGTGGCCAGGCGTCGGGAGAAGAAAGGCTGATCAACAACAGCAATAAAGCTTCTTCCAAGGAAATT